>CAJUYH010011811.1:0-10666 GCA_910591685.1 Galerucella tenella | reverse complement strand
AGCTTAAGTTTATACAACTAGGGTAAAGGTAAGGTGTAAAAATTAGGGAATAATAAACCATTATCATTTCAATATTTTTTTATTTTGAATAAGAAAATTATAAGTTTTTAAAGAAATACATTTTGCTTATAATATGTTTATTAATCAACTAAAATACTATCATAGAAAACAAGGATGCAGCCTTTCTCTCAAATACGTACATCAAACTACTACATACTAATAATAATAAATAATAATAATAAAAGTATAGGTTTTTCCCAATTAGTGGGCAGGTAGATTTCAGGTGGCCCTTTCGACTTGGTCCGCAATTCATGGGTCATTAAAAACACATGACAAATTTTGAAAATCATTTATGGTTTTTGGTCCGCAGTTCATGTACGCCCTTCAAGATTGGTACTGCAAGCGCCACACTTGTGGCTGCTATATATATTTTTTTATTTGGCAAAAGCGAAAACAATCCTTTGAGACAAACTATACTGCATCTTCTTTTTTCTCACTCTTCAGATAGGCAGTGAGCTTACTATATTTTTCAATGTCTACGTCTTCTTCAAATTTTAGAAATATGATTGCAGAGCTCTTTTTACATTATAAATAATAGAATAATTAAATAAATTAAAAAATTAGTCTCAAATATTCTTTTACCAGTTGTAAAAAATAATCATACTATTAAGCATTATCTTTTTGCTTTTCGAAGATACAAAGTACGATACGTGTTATTGCTAACGGATTAACGACTACCTGCTGCGGGTTTTGGACTTGAATCAATCATATTGGCTTAAACTAATTAGTATTTACTGATATATGGTAAGGATAAAATAACTTGAACACAAAAATTAAACTGTAACCTGAGTAAACTGAAAATAAAGTTGTTTCTCGATATAGACATAGATGGCGCTGTATAATAAAGCTTGCTTAACTAAGTTTATCGTAAAACAGTGAAAAGTTTGTGACATTATTTACATTTTTCGATAATAGTTATTGAAAAAATATATATACCAGGTGTATAAAATCAAAAGTGCTGTAAGAAATCACTTTGACGATCATATACAGGGTGGGGCAATCTTCTGACATCGGAGGATTACATCGTTGTGGTGAGAGATAGAACTTTATTATTTTGTGTGGGCTAATACAGTTTTTGAGGGCACATTTTGAAAATACTTTCGATTCTACAGGGTGTTCCAAAACCACGTAGCAGCACAAACTTACATTTTTTTGAATGGAACGTACTATATTTTGCTCAAGAATCGAAAAGATCTCACCGAGAGCGTTACAAAAATATAGCAATCTAATATATTATAAGGGTGTTTTACAGAGATATGGCCAATTATTAGCAAAAAAGACCTCCTCTTTAACACTCTGCAGAACAGTAAATTAAAATAAATCAACAGGTCTTTGTATTCAAATGTCATACAGACATCATTGGCTGTGCTCAGTATTAATTAATTTTTTCATCTGTGGCTTCTTTAATACAGGGTGAAACAAAAAGCAAATCAAGCAATATCTCAAAATTTTTAAATGAATCACCCTATAAGTCTTTTTACAATTTGTTAGTACAATTAATAAACTTTCAAACGATGTAGTAAACTTAGGGCATTAGTTAATGGAAAATCGTAGATATTTTATGATAATGGTCAAAAACAAGTATTTTACGTACACAAATAAAATGGTATTAAATTTTTACATGCAACCTCTTGTAAATTTTAACATTTCTAAGGCATACATTTTAATCGTAATTTTGGATGTATCTACAATATCTAATCAATGAAATAAAATGTTTGCTAATACCGTAGGTACCTGGAATTACCAAAAATTTCATATTTATTCATGTTTCACTTTCAAGAATTGTTATTTTCGGCTTGTTTGAGAATGGGCGAAACATAATCAAGCCATATTTTTTATTATATCAAGTGAGCTACTATCAAAATAGTATCTACTAATAAATGTCAAAGAAATATTGCTGTATTCTTCGTTTGTGTTTAGGAAGTTGATTCAAACACAATAGTTAACTTGTGGTTCCAACAAGATGGAGCATCTGTATATCAGAAATTTTACCGACAGGTGGATAGGACGTGGTGGACCAATCCCGTGGCCTCCTCGATCTCAGATCTCACACCGATGGATTTCTTTTTATGGGGATACATCAAGCAACTTGTGTATCAAACGGAACCTACTACCAGAGAAGACGTGAAAGAAAGGATTCGTAACGCATTTACCACAAAAACTCCAGCTATGTTGGAAAGAGTAAGATCCTCGTTTTTGAAAAGAATTGTATGGAAGTAAATGGTCGCCATTTTGAACACTTAGCATAAACTACTATACTTTTTATAGAATGTCAATGTTCATTTATGTAAATGTGAGTGTTCTTATAATGTTGGTTTTCATAATAGTTTTTCAAAAATAGAAAAAGTTAGAAAATAAATTAAAAGCTTGCATTTTACATAACTAAGATATGCTGTTTGTGGTGACTTAAGTAATTATTTAGTCAAGACTACAAACTGCTTTTATATTTATTAGTACTATAACGACATTAGCCTACTTACAGTAAACCAAAATATTTCTTCCAACATAATTCCTTCTTTCCTTCCTCTAATGGTAAGAGTAGAAGTCAAAGATATTTTAGATGCATCCAAAATTACGATTAGAATTTATGCCTTAGAAATGTTAAAATTCACAAGATGTTGATGTAAAAATTCAATACCATTTAATTTGTGTACGTAAAATACTTGTTTTTGACCATTATCATAAAATATCTACGATTTTCCATTAACTCATGCCCTAAGTTTACTACATCGTTTGAAAGTTTATTAATTGTACTAACAAATTGTAAAAAGACTTATATGGTAATTCATTTAAAAATTTTGAGATATTGCTTGATTTGCGTTTTGTTTCATCCTGTATTAAAGAAGCCACAGATGAAAAAATTAATTAATACTCAGCACAGCCAATGATGTCTGTATGACATTTGAATACAAAGACCTGTTGATTTATTTTAATTTACTGTTCTGCAGAGTGTTAGAGAGGAGGTCTTTTTTGCTAATAATTGGCCATATCTCTGTAAAACACCCTTATAATATATTAGAGTGCTATATTTTTGTAACGCTCTCGGTGAGATCTTTTCGATTCTTAAACAAAATATAGTACGTTCCATTTAAAAAAAATGTAAGTTTGTGCTGCTACGTGGTTTTGGAACACCCTGTAGAATCGAAAGTATTTTCAAAATGTGCCCTCAAAACCTGTATTAGCTCACACAAAATTATAAAGTTCTATCTATCACCACAACGATGTAATCCTCCGATGTCAGAAGATTGCCCCACCCTGTATATTTGGTTTAAGGCATTTTTTAGCGAGAGCAATTATAATTTCCGAATAATCGATTTAAGGCCGAATTGTGACCGGTAAGGAATTCAGATTTATGATTTTAATGGCTTCTGAATCGCTGGACCAATGTCGGCATCGCCGACACGTGTAATTTACCATGATGGATCGTTCAACATTTTGACAAGATATAAATTTAATGAAATTATTAAACGGTCGCTTGATTGCTTGATTGGGTTTTTTTTGGTGACAGATTCTTTAACAGTTCGATTGCTTTTTTTTGTTTCAAATTCGAACATCGAGTTAAATTTTACAATCATTTGATTAAAATACCAATACATACTTTTTACAATGCGACAAATATGACGAAAAGAAAAACAATGTCTACTAAAATTCGAGTCCATGTGGAAATTTTTTAAAAATGAGGTTCTTATGGAGGGGAGAAGGTCATTTTCCAAAATAATTTAATTACCCAATTTGTAGAACTTTTTCGAGGTCCAAAAATGCAGTAAAAATTTTCCGTGGCAGTTTTTGCTAAAAATTTGTAGTTATTTTTAAATTTAGTCTCCTTTTGAACAAAATTTTGATAAAATTCTCAGTTTCTCTCGATTTTGACAGGCAATAATGACTAAACTAATTGTAATGTTGTTCCAACTCAATTTGGTAGTTAATTCAGAGCCATTTTTCTCGTACTAGACCTCGTATAGACGTGTCAATATATTCTTAGCACCCGAAGAGTGTGTCTTGATTAACGAAAAGATAAAATCTTCACGGAAGAAGACAAGCACCATCCAATTATTCTAGTTATGCAATACGACAATGCGGCACAGCAGCACACTTTACTTCTCCAAACAATACACGGAAGAAACGATCCAAATGACATTTTGCGGAATTCATTTATTTTAAGTAGCAACTGTTTTATCTGGTCACGAATACTCTCTGATAGGACAGAAGGTTTTTAGAGGGCATCGAAGATATCTTGATATCTTCGGTATAAATAAAATGGATGGTAGATCTGATGAATTTTGAAGAGAAATCAATACAGAGAAACTAAACCTAAACCTAACCTCAATGCATGATGACGGTTACTAAGAATAACCGAAATAATAATTATTTTACCTATCGGATACTTAGATTCTAAAGAAATCATTTATTCCAACATTACATGTGCGATTACATTTATTTTAGAGAAAATAAGAATATATAAAATATCAATCCGCCATATCAGAAGCAGGTGATGTCAATCTTCTGTAAATATAATTTGACATTTTGCAAATCGTTTGAACATACATTGTATTTAATAGTTTTGCATGGTTTATGTGACAATTCTTATTATAAAGTATTTAAGAATTTCAAAAGTACGATAAAAGAAACGTTGGCTTTTTTCAAAATCATTTTCAAATTGTTCTGACACTGACTTGTCTAGATCTGATCTGGGGATGTGTTATATATTTTAGTGCTGCCTGACTTTATGAGATTATGAGGCTTTTGGAATCTATACTCTCTCTCGTACATTTACGGTTGGTGAATTTATAATTATTCCGTTGGCTACAAAAGTAATTTAGTCAAACGTCATCGCCTTCTTAAAGTCCATATCCAAGAATCATATGATATTGCCAAGAGGTGGCCATATACAGATCTCGAAAAGTTTTCACCGGTATTTACATAAATTGACTCAATAATGAAAAATATTAATGGGTCAATATCCTAGTTTAATTATAAAAACAAAACACATTGCATAAATTAAAATAACGTCAATTTCAACCCAACGATAGACAATAAAATTTACATAAATTTGTTGTTTGGAAGATTCGAATGTTGCCCGAATAAATAGCTTACTAGATAATTCATGTAAAACGCATGCAAATTGATTGGGGAGTGTTTTAAAAATAGAATTCAATCATGTAAATCATCGTTAGACATTTTTTTTTAACTCTATTTGTTTTATTTTTAAACTAATTGTAATTATTTTTTGTTTGTTTCAGTTGCCCTTCGAAATTCGTAGGAGAGTACTGCCAATACCAAAATCCCTGCCATCCGTCTCAAGCTCCCCGTTGTCAGAATGGCGGTTCGTGTCAAGTTCGCGTATCGCCGGGTGAAGCGCCGAGCTTCAGCTGCTCGTGTCCGCTCGGATTCATGGCTTCGTTGTGCGAAATTCGAATCGCGAATTCGTGCGATCAAAGGCCGTGCATGAACGGAGGCACGTGCACATTAACATCATTGGAATCGTATCAGTGTGCATGCGCACAAGGATACACAGGTAAGTTTTTTTCGTTTCCTTTCTATACATTAGTTAAGAGACACCAATATCTTATAAAATATCAGTTTTTAAAATGAAACAGAAAACAATAGTGGGCATTAAAAACTTCAACAACATTATTTATGTACATAATGTCAAAACTGCGTATTCCCCCTATTCCTACTCTAAGTTTATTAGGGGCATAGAGATACTGCAAATAGAGGCAACAAGCTATAGGTCGTTGTGTAAGTGGGAATGTCCGTCTTAACTCTGGTAAGAGACAAAGAGACAGACGATCAAGGGTTTTTCTGTCTATAGCATGCCCGCCATTAGAGAAAGTCAGACAGAACCTTTGACTTTCTATCTCTCTCTTACAGGCTGACGAGTTAATAGCTGGCTTCTTGCCTCTATTTGTAGTATCTCTAAGATTAGGGGCCGTTCAAGTATTACGTAAGCACTATAGGAGGGCGGGGGGTTTTGTTTTACTTATTTTTGATGACACGGGAGGGGTGAGGGGCTTATGCTTGAAAACGAAACGCATTTTCTGGGATTCTCTCAAATATTGAACACGTCAAAATTGTTTAAATGAATAATATGCTCGCTAAGGTCCTCTTTATCCTATTTTTTATTTATTTCCAAAATTATATCTGCTGCTTATGAATTGATAAAAAAAACAAAATAAATTAAAAGAAAAATGCATATACCATTGATTACGTAAGCATGGGAGAAAGCAAGTAAGAGCTTTGATTACTCTAGTAGTAGTAGTTATGTCTTCTTATTGCAAATATCTTGTAGATTTACCACCCCGTTTGACTTTGAAGTGTAATTCAATAGCTGTCGGGGCCTATAGCCTGGGAAGTAGTTGTTGCCTCTTAGTTGAACGGTCACTGTTTTGAGAAATATTTCTCAAAACTTATAAAGCGTTAGAATAATTATTATTCTGCTATATCCATCTGTAGTAAATCTGCTTATGAATATTTGAACGGTCCCTTTGTTACTTGTGATTAAATAGTCTGATTCCCAATTATTGTTATAAACTCTATGTTAATTCGTCATTTTTGCTTTCGGCAAAGACATATTTCTCCGAGTATTTCTGTATTCATTTAGAGCGGGCCAAAAAAATCGAGTTCTTGTGCCTCATGTCGTAAGTCAGTCCCGATCGAGGTACCGGTCGAAGATTACAGAATAAAAATATAAGATGTTTCACTCCAGGGCGGTTTGATTCAAGTTGCTGAACCAAACGGACGCCGCTCTTATTATAAATTATGTTTACGACTCGCTTTTGTTGTCAATATTAACGAGACCGGTAGATACCAGAGAAGTTGGAAAAGCTTATTTTATTTTAAGCTATACAGGGGTAATTAGAGAAATATATATTTAAATTAATAGAATTCTTTATCACAAAGGTTTATTTTTAAATGTTAATTATTTCGAAAAATGTTCGGGATATGAATTTGAAAAGGTAAGTAAAAAATGAACTTGAATTTTTAAAATTAATCAATTCACAGTGTTTATACAGCGTCTTAGTAATTTTGTGATACTTATTGATAATCTAGCAGATATTTATCAAAAATTCAATTAAATATACTCATTAGCCACCAGAATAATAGGGCCACTAAATCTTAAATTTTGAACTTTGAATAACGCGTATTTTTTGGATTGACAAGGTTAAAACAGTAAAAAGAGAAGCAACTGCAGGATACCTTCATTAAAAAATTTCATAAATGTTGTAAAATTCTAAGTTTGGAGTTTGGTTTATGTGTTAAATTTAATCTATTGTCTTTCAAATCTTTCAATATACATTTGAGAGTAAAATATATACGGACGGTATAGAGAGCATAATATTTGAAAGGAAATTGATTACATGGATGATAAGAAGAAAATTTAGTAAAATCGTTCAAAAGGAACTGACCAATGACCAATTCCCCTTTGGTTAGCTATAGAATTGAATTTTTTTGTTTTCTTGCTTAATGTACTTGTTTATATAATATCCTTATTAATATTACAAAATATTTAGTGTTTAAGCTTTGCTATTAAAGAGAAAAATATTAATATGACTTTTTGCTCATTTCAACAATTAATTAATAAATTTAAAAAATCTATACAACATAAATATAAAACACGAACAACCAATAAACACCGTTCTAAAATAACATCGCTCGACGGGCGACGTCCCGTATAATATGCCAAATTAAATGCAAGTAAGGACGTAGCGACGTACTGTACCATCCAAAGGTCTGTTCTCACAAGCATCACAGACAGTCTTTGACAATCCGGATTCGGCGCAGAGACGCTAAAGTGTTCTCGGGAGAACGATTTAGAGTCTTTGCGCCGAATCCGGATTGTCAAAGACTGTCTGTGATGCTTGTGAGAACAGACTTCAAGTCACCAGACAGTCACCAGCGGCATCGGTGCTTTACGCGATAAATTCGAACGAGTGAAACATCTTATATTTTTATTCTGTAATCTTTGTCCCGGTATAGTTTATGCTTTAGTTATGTATAGTTTTTTTCACGATGTAAGAAACTGAGCTGACCTGAGATGGGATAATGACATGCAATAAAGCCATAAAAGTATTAGCCGTGACAGGTCGTATTTATTTTGTTGGCAAATAATAAATTATTATCTGGAAACTCTATAAGAGTTTTGGGTAATTCTTATTATAAATACTTTATTTTCTTTTTCATCAGTTCATCAAGAACTATACTGTGAAAGTACTTTGAATAAATCACTATGTATTATTGTTACTTTGGCCCGCGCTGAGTAATTTTTATGTATAAAAAATGCTTTTGCATTTGGATGAAATTAATATATTTTTTTGCCAATCCGTTAATTTTATTCAAAAAAAAGACTGAACCCGTTAAGTGGACGCATCTAGATAATGAAAATTATAAATTTGAACTAAGTTTACCATAAAAGACGAACCTTAATCGAAATCTCGAGACACAGGTATTTGAATATGAATGTCGACTAATTAAAAAAAGAAAAATGAATTAGTATCATTCGTCTTAAGTAGTGAAGATTCATTTTTAAAAAGATCCAAAGATATAACGAGGCACAAATTATGTAAATATTTGTGGACTTGCTATTCATTTCGGTAGATTTAACGTCGGATTACTGGTATTAACTAAAAACCAACTGACATTTACATCAATACGTATATATATTTTTTCTTCTTCTTCTTTCTTAAGAAGTTCCTTTTTAATTTCATTTACATTCATGCGTTTAGATTTATTTAGTACATAGTGATGACGCTGTAAATACCTGTTGATAAAAAAATAGATTGAAGCTTGTTCCTACGATTCAATCTTTATAACACCAGGTGCACTAAAACTCATCTCACATCACAGCTGTATACCTCACTCGATTTACGGCTTCAGTTTTTTGAAATTTCGCAAATGCTTTTGACTACTGTGAATGCTAGACTTAATTTTTTTAAGTCCATATTTTTTTTGCTGTCCATTAACGATTTCAAAGACCTGTGCATCATAATTTGTATACCCAGGAGATTGTCTTTAACATATTTGTTGCTGGATATTACCTATCAAGATAAAATTATTTGAATAAAAATGCTATTTGTTTAAAATTCGCTTTCAACCAAAAATGACTGATGACATAAAGAGTGCGTTCATAATCTATGGGTTAGGTGAGGAGCGACGACAGATAGTCAGACGACGGGGTAAATTCTTTTAGTGGTGCGTCTGTGAACCCTGTGGTGTAGAGTGTGAAAAATATATTGAATGTTTTATGAACGCTCACTTTGTACTCAAATATAACTTTTTTGTTTTCATTTATTTTCGCGATGAACCTTAAATAGTTGAAGAAATGTTGGTCGAGCGCTTGTTATAAAATTTTATGTAAAGAGAAATCGGTAAATATATTAATAGCTAGACAAGGAACGAATCTACATAGTCAAAAATGACCCGAGGCCAACATTATACAGCACAAAGTGAATATCGAATAGTTCGTGAACCAGACATTCTTTAATAATCAGACAAAGATAGATAACCATCTAGATGACAATGGCAGTTTCGCTGCTTCACTTTCGAGATCGTTTATCGGCCAATATGTGGTATTAACAAAAATTATTATACGAGAAAATAGATTTATAAAAGATAAAGAACAATATTTCAAAAAAAAAATAATCCGGACGCTTTACAACCTATTAAGGATGCACTTTTATCAACTTTCACATTATAAACTCTTTAATTTCTTGTCAACGATCATAAAGAATTAACATGAGAATGTGATAGCGTTGAAGCGCGTCCACCATAAACAAATCGAACGCTAGAAAATATGGTTTCCAATTATTATTACAGTTGTTAGCCTAAAGGATTCACGAACATATAATTATACTATCTCGCAACATTTTAAATAAAATTTATTCGACAATCGTTTATAATTTACAAGAAAAATACGAGGTGTACTTGAAACTTGATTTTCTTTACGACCACCACGCGAGAAATCGGTCGTTGGTATACCTGACGTAATAGATATTGTGCGAACTTAAAGTTGTCGGCTTTTGGTTCGACTGTAATTCGATACGATACCGTCATAGTCCGCAACATAACTTAAAGGGGATATACGATTAGATAGCTGCATTAAAAATATTACGTCCACTATAACTAGCGTTGCTTTAAGATGGTTTGAGTTAAGGGGAATCTATCGGCAGCGATTTGACAAAATATCGAAGTATTTTTGGCAAAGAATTTTGAAGTAATGGATGTATTGAAAATTAAGAAAAAAATATATCATGTAGATTGAACTTAGAGTTCTCATTGAATAAAAACTTTGAAATTCTAACCAAATTTTGTTTAAAAAAATATGAAAAATACACATATTAAGCAAAGTTTAAGCCCTTGTAAAGAATTAAATATGGATTGAATGGAAAAACTAATTTATAAGGGGTCTAATTTGAAGCTTTATGAATACTATATAAAAATCTCAGAATCCTCAAATTACTTATGACCGTACAATTCCTTGCTACCACTGAAATATCGGATAAAAATCCATCTCTCGCTTTTCTATCCTTCTTGACTGACATTGTCTCTCTGCTTCGGTAGTCGCGTGCCGTTCCATTGTTGATACAACGCTCGCCGGTCTCGGCGGTCT
>CAJUYH010011810.1:0-10667 GCA_910591685.1 Galerucella tenella | reverse complement strand
TGTTACTACAGGGTCGACAACTCTCATTATATTATATTTCTCTATGGATGGTGTACTCTGTGGTATCAAGTAGTATATCTGTCAGTCTCGACGTATTTCCGTTCAAGTCAAGACAGACCAAATTACCTTGCTAACGAAGGAAATTCTATGGACAGCTCACGCCAGGCAACGAGACATAGAATTTGTCTGGATTCCAAGTCACACCGATATAACAGGTAATGATACTGCTGATAAATTAGCTAATGATGGAAGAGACTACAAGCCTACCTTCTCCAAAGTTGACTATAGAGAATTCATACCGTATCTTAAGAATAACTTATGGATTTCCTGGGAGAGGAAATGGAGAAGTATGTCCGTATGTGGAGGGAATTTTTATGTCAGTATCCATTATAATCCATTCGTCACTGTGATGTGCAGACTTCGAAGCGGGCATTGCTGCTCCCCAGTGCACCTACATCGTATTGGAGTGAAGGAAGATCCTTATTGCACCTGTGGTAAAGAGGGGGATGTCAATCATATATTCCTAGACTGTGAAGTGAATAATTTTAGATGTAGCAATTTGTATAAAGTCTTGCTTGGCAGTATTAACACCGGTCCTGTTTCCATAAATAACATTATACACTCCACATGCTTAACATCTATGCGAGCTTTAATGGACTTCAACTTGAAATTATAATATCTGCATTTATAATTGGTTTGTTCTAAATTTCCAGTGGAATACATTAAATTAACAAATATTCGTATTTTCCAACAAAGAAGAAGTGGTGCCCTCATCACGACACTGGGTGCATGGTAATACCGAGCCCAACAAAATTGGAGAAGAAGAAGAAGAAGTCCAACTTCAAAGGAACCGACAAAGCTTTCGTCTCTTGTTAGATGGTGTACTCTGTGCCACTAGTGAGAATTGACACAATTGGCCACCGATATGTTGAGTATTCAGCTAAAAAGTCATTTCAAATTTCAAAATATACGCTTCGGGGGTGTATTTATTATTTTAATAAAGCAATATAGATGTTCGCAATGATAAAAAACATTCTTAAAGAATTTAAAAATATTGTGGTTTAATTTCCCAAAAAATTAAAAAAAGAATGAATAATATACCACAAGGAACATACAGAAGATAAAAAACATGCAAAAATCTTATGTTTTGAAGGGTACACCTTAACTGTCATTCTTGTCAGAAAAAAATACTTTTTGTTGGCCACACTGACCTTAGATTGAACTCCTCTATTGATTTTACATTTGAAAGCGGAATTTTTACGCTAAACGTTGCTGTCAAATGGAAAATCAAATTATGTGTACGAGTGATCTATAACTCTTCGGGAACTGTTATCTTGAAGGAATCACTGAAACTTAAAATATCACTCTAATCGTCAATTAAATTCCCAATGTTCACATTTACTTATGCAACATTGATACGTGTTGCAGGTAACGTGGGTTGTCTACTTGGTGACACTTCAATGTGGTATGTGCATTTGATTTTCCCAACTTTTCGGTTTTTAAATGCTCGGATATAATAATAGGACTGGTCAGCAGCCACATGTTACCCAAAAATAAATAGATAAATATTTCCTACAAGTCTTGTATCCTGTAGGATATCCAGCCAACGTTACTGACATATGTCATTTCCGTGTTTTTACAGCTGAAGTAAATAACCTCACATATTAAAATGGCTTTCTGTACAAAAACTCGCTTTATGATAAAGCAATGTATATCATTTTACAAACCTCTCAAAATAGCAGGTAACTTTTTTAAATCTTACTACGTATATCCCGCTTCATACCAATTTTGTACTCTTCAGAATTACAATCTCGCAGTATTAAAAGATGGGTAGCACCTACTTTAAGAGAGCTACAAAGGCGAAAAGATAAATTAGGACCAGATATTGAACAACCTAGGTCTAGTTACCTTGAGTGGAATTATGAAGCAGAGCTATTTGCATTTGGTAAACGCTTAGGCGAGGAATTTGACAGAACTCTACTCAAACAAGCTCTTGTACAAAGAGAATTCGCTAATATACAAGAAGTAAAAGCCCAACGTGAAGGTAGGTGTCTAATATAGTAAATTTCAATTTGACAAATTACCGTTTTATCAGGAGTACCTATGGAAGAGTTGAAGCATAATTACGAGTTAGTTCAAGAAGGGGAAGATGTAATTAATGAATATTTAAAAATAGAATTGAGTAAAACCTATCAAAAAGACATAGTAAACGCAGTTTTAAAATACCTAACAGAAGAAGAAATGTTGGCAAACATAGGTAGTCATATAGGTCTTAAAAGTTTAGTTTTAACAGAAGTAAGTAATTTTTTAATCCAATTATATTTAAGAACTGCTAGTGAATTGAAAATTGTTTTTAAGGAGTACCCACCCAGCTCTAAAACTTTAAGCGATACATTCAAAGCTGTTGTGGCAGCTTTAAAACGATCCCAAGACTTACCACGTGCTGAAAACTTCGTCAAGGATTTCATCCTAGTACAATTGAATGGTAAAAACGTTTATGACATTTGGGAACTTAAAGATCCATATGCATATCTTATTGGATTGTTGAAAGAACAGGGTATCACAGATATTGAACCTCGATTGTGTGTTTCGTCTGGTAGTAATACGATTATGTCATGTTTCCAAGTTGGATTGTATAGTAATAAGAAGTTGTTGGGAATAGGTGAGTTATTTCATTGAAAATTAACAACATTTTGGATTATTCTACTGGGGAAGTGATTTTTAGAACTTTAGTTCTTTACGTTAGGTTGGAGCGATCGCAAAAGATCTGACCGTTACGTTGCTGCGTTATGTGTTTACGAAGCAGCGATTCATAGGCTAGAGAAAACTGTAATGACGTCATATATTGATGTCTCGGGTTTAAATTTTACACAAAGGTTGATAATATAATAGTATAATAATCGATTGTTGATAATCGATTACGAGATATCCTCACAGTTACGCACGTCTGTTTTAAACTAAAAAAAATGCTAGAAATATTTTAAATTAATCGATAGATTGAAGAAAAAAACCGAGGACAGAATTTTGTAACGAAATAATTCATCTACTACTCAATGATAATCGATCAATAATTAATCAATTGATAATAATCGATTGTTGGTCGATTGGAAACAATCGACTTTTAATCGATTGGAAATATTCGAATATTCATCGATTATATACAATCGGTTATTAATCGATTGTTGATGAAGGATTGATGATAATTGATTATTAATCGATTGAGGTTAGTCGATTATTAATCGATTGATGTTAATCGATTGCTGATAATCGATTGTTGATAATCGACTATTTAATCAATGGTTGATAATCGATCAAAAATCATCGATTATTAATCAATTGACGATAGTTGATAATAATCGATTGTTGATTGATTAGAAATAATCGATTATATATGGAAAAAAATTTGATTATTGCTTAAAAGGAACTAAAGTTCTTACCGTGTGTCCCGTGATACGTTCTTCAATTTTTGTGACCAATTATTTTTTTAGGTTGGGGTGAAAATACGAAAATAGCTACAGAAACTGCATCAATTGATGCTATTCAGAGATTGCACAATAAAAATATAAATAAAAGTTGATTTTTAAAAATGTTGGTATTATTGTAATAAATAATTTTAAAAAATGGACTCGGTGAATTTATTTCTTCCAAAAAAAAATATGCAAAATTTTGATTGTAGTGGTATATTTCATAAACAAACGTGTTATAAATGTAAGAACATAAAAAAATACACTTTTAATAATAAAAACGTTCAACAAAAGGTCTGGTCATTGCGTTTCGGTATTATGCGAATCCATGATCAACATGCCATTTTCGTCTTTGATGCGAACTCTTCCATTGGCGTATCGAGATTCTTGGGTGCCATCTGAATAAACAATTTTAACGGTACCGTCGGGGTATTCCCTTTTCTAGAAAAAAATTGAATTTTTACAAATAAATTCAGCATTTTTCAAAGTTTTATCGTATTCCCATGTTATATGGAAATTTTTGGATATAAATTAACCCTTTTTGAAAATTTCTCGTACGCCCTTGGTAGATACAAAAAAAAGTTTTTCAAATTAATTGACCCCTTTTAAAAACATCATCGTATGCCAATGGTTAATAGAAATTTTCAGAAATAAAAAAACCCCTAAAAAATTAAATCGTACGCCCATGGTAGATGGAAATTTCTACAAATATAATAACCCTTTGAAAATTTTTATCGTACGTCTGATTTTTAAAAATTTTTGCAAATAAAACGACCCTCTTCATCGTACGCCTATGATAGGTTGAAATTTTGAGCAAAGAAATTATCCCCTTTTGAAAATTTCATCGTACGCAGAAATTTTTTTAAAATTAATTGACCCTTTTAAAAACATCGTATGCCAATGGTTACAGGAAATTTTCACAAATAAAATAAAACTCCTTTGAAAAATTACATCGTTCGCCCATGGTAGGTGAAAATTATAGCAAATAAATTAATTCCTTATAAAAATTGTATGGTGAGCCCATGGTAGATAGAAATTTCTACACGTAAAATATCCCCTTGAAAATTTTTATCGTAGGTCCTTGATATATAAAAATTTTTGCAAATGAAACGATCCTCTTCAATAACTTCATCGTACGCCTATGATAGGTTGAAATTTTGAGCAAGGAAATTATCCCCTTTTGAAAATATCCTCGTACGCAGAAATTTGTGCGACTTAATCAACCCCTTTGGAAAATTTCAACGTACACCCATGAAAAAATAAATTCACCCTTTTTGAAAGTTTATCGTACCCCCTTGGTAGATAAAAAAAAATGTTTTCAAATTAATTACCCCCTTTCAAAAACATCGTATGCCAATGATTAATGGAAATTTCCACAAATAAAATTAAACCCCTTCAAATAAATACATCGTACACCCATGATAGGTGAAAATTATAGCAAATAAATTCCTTATAAAAATTGTATGGTAAGCCCATGGAAATTTCTACACAAAAAATAACCCCTTGAAAATTATTATCGTACGTCTGTGAAATATAAAATTTTTTGAAAATAAAACGACCCTCTTTTGAAAATTCCATCGTGCACAGAAATTTTTGTGACTTAATCAACCCCTTTGGTAAATTTCAAAGTACGTCTATGAAAAAAGAAATAAAAAAAAAATTCACCCTTTGAAGAAATTTTATTGTTGCCCATCCAAAAATCGCACAGTACGCTCATGATACACTCAAGGTAACGCGACCCCTTCCAAAAATTCCACAACGCCGCCAAAGAACTCTGCCATCCAAAAAATTTGTTAACCAGTTTTTAAATCAACCCCTTTGGAAAATTTCAACGTGCGCCCATGGAAAAAGAAATTAAAAAAAAATTAACCTTAGTAGAAATTTCATCGTTGCCCATTCAAAAATCGCACAGTACGCACATGATACATTTAAAGTAACGCGAACCCATCCAAAAAATTCCACAACGCTGCCAAAGAACTTTTTCCCCCAAAAAATGTATAACCAGTTTTGAAAAATTTTGGTTCAAAATCAACCTATTTACCTTAAACTGCATCGTATGGGTTTCTTTTTGACCGTTGGGTAAAAATATAACTTTCTCCTCCCTGTTTTTGATCATTTTGGATCCGTCTGGATAATTCACCTCCTGCGTTCCTTCCGAAAAAGTCGTTAACTTCGTACCATCTTGAGCTGTTACTTGTACTTTACCATCCGCGAATCTTTCTTCTTTTTGACCACTAAAATTATAAGTTCAATAAAAACAATTTTCAAAAATACAAATTTTAAATACTTACTTTGGAAACTCAATCACCTCCGTCCCATCCGAATGTTTCGTTAACCAAATGTTTTTTTTAACAAAATAATACTTTTGGGTGTTTTGTATTAAATTCGTTTCTCTGATATCACCGTTGGCATATTGAATGTAGATCAAATTACCGTCCGGTGATATCGTTTTGCTCGTACCGTTGGTGAATTTTATTTCTTTCGATCCATCGGGAAAGTCCCTTTCTAATAAAACTTCAAAGAAAATTATGGAAACCCTTGATTAGATTGATTCTTATTAAAATACCTTTTTTGAGTTGATGTGCTTCTTGATTCGGACTGAGCTCACCATTAATTAAACCCAAAGATGATTCCTGTTGTTTTTCCAAAGTGTCGTTATTGTAGATAACTTCCACTGTCGGTGGACTTATATTAGTATTATTTACGACAGATTTTTTATTGTTAGCCCTATTTTCCTATAAAATAATATCAATCTTATAATATTGGGCGGAGTAGAATTCAATGAGACCTCTGGCGGAGAAAAATGGAACTGTCGCAACGTGTAAAATAATTCGTTTTTCTACTAACGTGCGGAAAGTGAATCTTTTCCGCACTAAAAAGCGTGCGGAAAGAGTCACTTTTCCGCACTAGTGCGGAAAGTAAATTTATTGACATTTGAGGAATATACTGACATTTGAATATTCAAAATATGTATTTTGTATATCCAAGTTTACCAAATGACTGAAAAATTAATAAATTTATTATAATGCTGCTATAATTTTTAATAAAAAAAAAACTTATTTTTCAATAATTTTTTGATGGCCCTGGTATAAGCCTCATCAAATGAATGTCAAATAATAATAATTAATTTGTTGATATGTATATAATGAGAAATGTTGATTTATGATTACTTTTGGGTTCTTTCCGCATGCTAGTAGAAAAAATAGTGTACCTAACACGTGCGTAAAGTGACTTTTTCGCACGCGATTGCTGGCCGAACTCCGCTAAAGCGTCGTTCGGCCATCTGCAATAGCGTGCGGAAAAGTATCACTTTCCGCACTAGTTAGGTAAACTACTATTTTCTACTAGCGTGCGGAAAAGTAAATTTGTCAAGTTTTTGGAGAGTATACTGACATTTGAATATTTAAAATATATATTTGTATGCTTGTAGCTTACCAAATGACCGAAAAATTAATAAATTTATTATAATTCTGCTATAATTTTCAATAGAAAAAAAAATTATCTTTCAATCATTTTTCAATGGCCCTGGAATAAGCCTCATCAAATGAATGTCAACTAATAATAATTAATTTGTTGATATGTATTTAATAAGAAATTTTTCTTTATGTTAACTTTTGGGTTTTTTCGGCATGCTAGTAGAAAAAATAGTGTACCTAACACGTGCATAAAGTGACTTTTCGCACGTGGTTGCTGGCCGAACTCGCTAAAGCTTCGTTCGGCCATCTGCAATAGCGTGCGGAAAAGTATCACTTTAACTGTTATCGTTTCTGAGGTGATATTCTTATATTATGGAAGAGGTTATGTTATTCTATTTTTTGTTATCATTGCAGATCAAACAGAAAATAAGTCGGTATTAAAGATTTAAAATATTACTCAATACAAACGTATACTTTGGCAAGTTTATCTGAAACCGTGAAAGGAATGCAGTCGAAAACGTTCGACATTGCCACGTTTAACTATAAAAAAATAGAAGAACTGATTATGTAGTGATAATAATTATAAATGGGTCTTTTTATTATTAACAATATTAAAAATATGATTGAACGTTAATTTCATAATGTGCTTGTTTCCTTGGATTTATTCTATTAACATTATTTTCCAATTTATGAATATTAAAAGAGAACACTTTTCCAAATTTGTTATGGGCTTCTTAAAGCTCTGGCAACGTTGTACGAAAACCATAATGACCACACCCTCCGATTACATAATTGGTGATTTTTATCGACCAGCTGACTTCTTATTGGCAAACGCGTGCGTATGATCTTCCCTCTCACTTCGTCAATTGACTGATATTGATTTATTCAGTGGTGTTCGTATTGTCAGTTACCTTTGTAATTTCAGTTTTACTTGGTAAAATAGGTACCGTACGCCATTTGTACGTTTGACAGATATACGCCATGTTTTTCCTCGCCTCTTACCGACGCCCCGTAGCTACAGATAAACTTGCCAAACTATACCTTCCCTGCAACTTTTGTAGATATGACTATATCAAAAATAAAACAAAAACACGAAATCAGACCTAAAACTAAACAGCTAATTGAACGCTTGTTGTACTTTTCACAAATATTAACCATAGGTACCTATTACTCCAAAAATAAAAATATTAGGAGTCAAAATTTGGTTTAACAAAACAAAATACTAAAGCACAATCAAAGAAAAAGCAAAAGATTCACAAAACACACACTGAAAATAACTAAAACAGCAAAATAAAACCATTTAAATATCAAAGGGCTTATACGGCAGCTAATTTGTTTTACTCGTTGCTAACTTGGTAACTTGCTAAGATGACGTTGACATTTCAGAGCGCCATCTATCGAATTTTACTTTTCCCAATAATTCACTAACGGACCCCACAAAGTGTAGTGTCGTGTTCATAATTAAATTAGATCTGTGTCCCGTTCTGTCAGACCCAGACGGGTAGAGATTGATTAAAAAGAAGAAGATACCTAACCTATGGGATAAGAATTTAAGAATAGGGCATGTCCACGTGACGTCACAAACTATTTTGACAAGACTTAGGTGGTAAAACAATAAACAAAGCGTTCAGAACACGTGGTACTTAATAGTGAGGTTATGCTGATTTATAATGGTAGATCGTGTTTGATTTTAGTTGATTTTTCTTCAGTGTACTTTTAAAGTTATTTTAATTGTTGAGCTTGCATATTTAATAATATATAATATAGGTTAATAGTTGTTTGTTGTTTGATAATTTTTCATCATGTCTATTGTTTATTGTTTTACCACCCAAGTATTGTCAATGTCAACTGTCGTGGACATGCCCTATTAAGAAACACATAAGAAATAAGAATTCAGGCACGAGGTTTTGGTACATAATGTAGATAAAAGAATAAAGATCGAGTCAGCTTTATTAATAAACCTGCTTTATAGAACAAACAAAAACCTTACAAAACCTTGTAATGTAAATTTGGACGGAAGGAAGAAATCACCAGGAAGTCAGTTAAGCGCACGCACAAACACAACATTTCATTTAAACACTGAATATTTATAATATGCGTCAAACGTTCTCGAATATGTCGAGTCTCTCCGTCTGCATTATGGATTTCTGTGGAGATTGTTTTCTCGAGTATTCTGGAGATGTGATCACTTTTTTATTTAAAATTAACAAAGGCAGTTGCTTATAGGAAATGGGAAAGTAGAAAGACGACCCAATCGATTGTAAGAAACCAAAATATTAAAAATAAATCAACAAAATCGACTAAACACCCAGTATTAGCTTCAAGTATTTTCATCCCCTTATTAAACACCCTGTATTATATGTGAACAAAAATATATGAAAAGGTTGTACCTGGATTTGCAGCTCTCTTTCCACTGTCTCCTTCAACTCACCCATACTTCTGCCTCTAACTTTTTTTTGAACTTTACCTCTATTGTCCTTTGTTACATCTGCACAATTCGTATCCCTCATCGTCTCTTCAGTTAACCTAAAAATCTGCTCATTTCAAAATTTACAATCAATGTATAAAAATCAAATCAAACCTGTTTAAATTCCTGCTGATTTCTTGTAACATTCTAGATTCTGCGTTTCTATGAACCTTTTGAGTAGCATTGAGTTTTGCATTTTCTTTTTGTAGATTTTCTACGGATAATTTCAGCTCGGATTTTTCCTTTTCCAATTGTCTGATTTGATTGCGTAGTCGAGCTTGAGTGGTACCGTTTTTAGTTTCTTTCAGTTTCATCAGTTCTTTCAAATCGATCATTTCTTTTCTTAAACTTTCCATTTCGTAGCAATCTTTTTTCTTAGGTCGGACATCCTTAATATACCTAAAAAACATTCATATTATAATAGTATTACTTCAAACTTGGAATAAATTAATAGCTTACATATCTACTAAAGCTTTTTCTCTATCAAACTTTTTTCGTTCTTCGTCCAATTCCTCTCTCAAATCTTCTACATCTTTATCATAATTCATTCGTAATCTATTCATTTCTGATGTAAGCAAAGTGCACTGTTTTTCCAGTTCTTTTGTAAAATCGTACAGTTTCGCCTTTTCTGCCTAATAAACAAAATATGCTTCAGACTTTTAACCGTATTTAACAATAAAACTTACTGCTAATTTAGAAGATTCCTGCAACAACCTTTCCAACTTCCCTTGAAGATCTACACATTTCTGACAATCATCTTCAGTTTTATATGAAAAACTAGTATTTACAGCTGCATTTAATTTGTCAAATCGGCATAAAGTACTTTCAAAATCTGTATAAAAGCTAGAAGGAGACTGACAAATGCTTTCTGGGTGTTTAGAAGACTTCTTATCTTCAGAAAAACTATTGTTGCAGCTGTTTTGTGTTGATACACTATCTATGGTAAATTATTTATTATTAGTACTCACACTTTAGCAAAGTAAAAAGAATCTTTGATCATGCTATAAGCGTTAAAAAGGGGTAGTAAAATCTTTATACGATAGGGCCAGAATCATTTGTTCTAATGATAATCATTTCACAAAGGAGAAAACTCTACTAAAAAATGTTTTAAATGCCAATAATTACCCGGCAGAATTTGTAAATATAAAGATATTAAAAGAATATAGAGAAGGGCTCATTGTTAATACCCCATAATAATAATAATATTAATAATTCAGCTAACATAATTTTTAAATATCTTCTGTATGTTCCTTGTGGTATATTATTCATTCTCTTTGTAATTTCTTGGGAAATTAAACCACAATATTTTTAAATTCTTTA
>CAJUYH010011808.1:0-10667 GCA_910591685.1 Galerucella tenella | reverse complement strand
ATGGAGTCGATCCACCCTTGAGAGAGTCTCTAGCCGGGATCTGTCTCCTAAGGAGAGAACGAGTGTTACAAACGCAACCACTGGTTGGAACACTAGTGGATTTGCCAATTTATCTGGTTAGAGGTAGAGTGCTTCCGGCGTCGGTGATTAGCCTCAGCAGAAATAAACCGACGTTAAATAACCGAATAAAAAAACTATCTTTTCAAAGTTGTCAAATACTTTAGTTTCTGCCACCAATCATAAAAAAAATGAGTAAATAGTTTTTTGCTGATAATGGCGAATGATAAATCATTTCGATAAGTAAATCTGTACAATACGGGTGCAGTGTTTCTAATATTTTTAATAGCCAAATTTAATTTCCCAAAATTTTACAGAGGAAGCAGTTTCAAGTGAAAAAAAGAATAATTTGATCTTTGAGAGATGTAGTTAGATACCGAAGGAAGTTAATTCAGCAAATTATCGATTGGTTCCTCAGACAGCAGGTTTTTTTTATTATGATGCTTATAACTAATAGATCTAACACATTTCCAGATGTCAGTAAGCGGAGTGTTTCTTTTCAACTGATCCGTTGCTTATTTTTGAATACTCGTTTAATAGAGCTGCTGGGCAGGGATTCGATGGCTTGGGAGGGAAGTATTTCATTTTAAGTGCACTGTATTTCTTTTTGGAACTTTAGTTCTTTACGCCAGGTTATGTTTGAGCGACCAGGGGTCGCGACGCAAAAGATCTGACCGTTACGCGTTACGTTACGCTGCGTTATGTTACATTGCTTCGTTATGCGCTTTGCTTGTGTGCTTGTGCCTCCTTAGTCTCTCTCTCGTTTACGAAGCAGCGATTCATGATAATATGCTCCTGCCTGGATTCGAACCCGGGCCGCCCGCGTGCAATGCGAGCATTCTACCACTGAACCACCGATGCTATATTGAAATTCTATGCAAAGCTGGTATTTGCAGTGCCGGTGATCTACTTGAATTTGTTCGGATCAATTTTTACTATTATTTCCATAATTTTTTTTTGCGCGATTAAGGGGTATAGCACATTTACTTTTCGAAATACAGGGTGTTGAAATTTTGAAAACTTGAATGCTTTAATTCGATAACTTCAAAATGGATGGATAAATTGATTTGACATTTGGCAGGTTGTTTTTAAATGTGAAAGGGCATATTTTGAAAGAAATAGTAGTTTGTGCAACTAGTGTGGATATGATGGCCATATCGCACGGCGGAGTGCTCAATCGTTCAAGTGCGATATGGACAATCCACACGAGTCGAGCAGCATATTTTTTCTACGACCCACTTAAGAAAAAATCTAGAAAATGAAAATTTCTATAAACTGTAATATAACTTCAAATTAAACATTTTACAATTCAATTTTATGTTTCCACTGATTTTGTGTTATACGTACAGTTCTTGAATGTCCAATTTGTATAATGCTACGGTTTCATTTTTTAAATATACGATGCTGTTATAAGTAGATGTTGCCAGTCGGACTCCCTCATGAAGGGTACCGTACCACTATCTATAATAATGAATATTCTGCTAAATATTTCAAACGTTTACCTGTTGTTGTTATTATTATCAAGCAGAATAATTATTTTTTTAAATAAAATTAACAATAAAAAAAACTTCCTCACGGGGAATCGAACCCGGGTCTACGGCGTGTGAGAGTCTGGATTGCTTACTACTCGACCACTGAGAAATATGAAAGTTGTTCATCTATAACGTCAGATGTACCTACAGTAGGTTCTCGCTAATACGGCCCTATATTGAGATCGGTAGTGCCGGATTGCCTAAATTGCCGGATTAGTGGAGATATGGTAAAAAAAAGCTGAATAGACCATAAAAACATCGTATAATTACTACAAAACAAGTACAGTATAAAAATCATTACATAATATTATGTATAAATCGATAAAAATATTATAAGCAAAACACAGTTAAGGTCGATGTAAAAAAACGGTTTGTTTAAAACTAGATTTAACACAATCACGAAGAGCTTAAAGAACTGTGAAAAAGTGTTTAATAGTTTTTCGTTTTTTTGGCATTTAAAGAAATCCTCATAGCATTTTCCTGTAGTCGCTTTAACATTAGAATGTCAGATGCTTCCGCGCCATTTTCCTCAGCCCATGTGATAGCAGTAGCAAGAGCATTCACAGCCTTCTCGTTGTTCACTGTGTGTGGATGGGTAAGAATTTCTATAGAACCCCCCTCCGTCTCGTCCTCGTCACTGTTGTCCAGTACGTCTGCGATGATCTCGTCATCTGTCATGATCTGATGTTGTTCATTGTCTCCAGCTAACCAGCTGTTCACATCAGCTGTTGTCAGGTCGTCTGCATCATCCAAAAGCTGCTCAGAAATTGCCTATCTTAAGTTATTTAGTTCAATATCGGTTTCTTTGTCTAGCTGAGTATCAGAGTCATTTTTCCTCTTAATTTTGTATGCATCTAATAAAGTAAGAGAAGGCCACAGCTTCCCCCATGAACAAACAAGTATTTTTGTTGAAAGGTTTTTCCAAGCACCTGCTAGGTTAAAAACAACATCTTTGAGATTAGTGCTTTTCAAGGATTGAACAACGCTTTCCTCTTTTGACAAAACACTGTACAACAGGCTTTTTTTGTAACTTGTTTTTACAGTCTGAATTACGTTCTGGTCCATTGGTTGAAGTAACGGAGTTACATTTGGGGGCAAAAATAACGTGATTATTAGACCATCTTCAGATTTTAGGTCCTCTGCATCAGGATGTCCAGGACAGTTGTCGTGAACCAATATGGCTTACTGGGGCAAGTTCTGTTTTTTCAAAAACTTTCTTACTGAAGGAACAAAGTTTATATGGAACCATTCGCTGAAAAGTGTTTTGGTCATCCATCCCTTAGTTTGGTTTTTGTATAAAACAGGCAAATTTACATTTTTAAAAACCCTGGGATTTTTTGATTTCCCAATGACAAGCATATCTAGCTTATGAGTGCCGCTAGCATTAGCGCACGGCATAAAAAAAATTCTGTCTTTAGCCAATTTGCGGCCAGGAGCACTAGGTTCAGCCCTATGAACGAATGTTTTTTTTGGCAAAAGGCGCCAAAACAAACCACTCTCGTCTGCGTTATAGACTTGATCTGGGCCTAGGTTCATTTGGTCAACGATCTTTTTAAATTTTTCAACAAAGGGCCCAACAGATTCTACATCACATGAAAGCTTCTCACCGGTTAAAGTTAACAATCGAATTCCAAAACGCCTTTTGAATTTGTCAAGCCAACGCACACTTGCACAAAAGTCATCCTTTTTCATAATTTTATGATAAAAAAACTTAGCCTTTTCCATAAGAATTTCACCTGAAATAGGCGTGTGCCTGTTTCTTTCTTGCATGAACCAAGCATAAAGTGCATCTTCTACTTGTGGAAACTCACCTGTTTTCAAAGTTTTTCTTACACTGGAAGATGATTCTTTACTCTGGAAAAACGACTCAATTCGGTCCTTCTTCTGTTTTATGTCGTGTATTGTCGCACGGCCAATGTTGTACTCCTTAGACAAATGAGCTAACTTTTCACCTTTTTCCAAACGTTTTAAAATTTCGTACTTTTTATCTAAAGTTAAGGTGACATGTTTCCGTTTGTCCGACATGGCGTATTTTCAAAATACCAAATCCGTAGGCACTACAGGAAAAAGGCACAGACACTAATAGTCATTCACGGCAGGTGTAATGCGACTGACTTGTTTACCTCGAGGCGCTATACCCTAGACATGCAGAAACATGAAAACAGCTGACCCCTCCTCCGACGCCGAGTGCCGGATTACTGGACGTACCGGAGTGGCGCACGGCCGGATTAAAGAGACTGTACTGTATTACATAATTTTATAAAATCTTAGGTCCCCTTAAATACCCATTTTATTCTGGTTTGAATATTTGTTGGTAATTTGTACGGATTATTTCTTTCAAGTTTATGTTTGTAAATGAATATTCTCGATCCAGTCCGCTTCTATGAGAAACTTTTTTTGACGATGATGACATTTTACAATTCAATTTTATGTTTCCACTAATTTTGTGATAAACGTACAGTTCTTAAATGTACAATTTGTACAATGTTACGGTTTCCCTTTTTAAATATGCGATGCTGTTATAAGTAGATGTTGCCAGTCGGACTCCCGCACGAAGTGTAGGTACCGTACCTTTATCTACAATAAATATGAAAAATACAAAATATTTCAAGCGTCTACCTGTTGTTGTTATAAATATCGAGCAGAATAATTATTTAAAAATAAAATCAACAATTAAAAAAAAGTTGCTTCACGGGGAATCGAACCCGGGTCTACCGCGTAAGAGTCTGGTATGTTCACCACTCAACCACCGAGATCTATTATAAGAACACGTCCATCGGTAGTTCCTTAAATACCCATTCTATTCTGTTTTCAGTATTTTTTATCAATTTATACGGATTATTTTATTGGAACTTTAGTTCTTTACGTCAGGTTATGTTTGAGCGACCAGGAGTGCTATTCTGTAACTCGTTTCGGAGAGAAGTCGGTATCGGTAAGACTCAGTTATCGACAGCCGTCGGTAAGTCGCATGTGCAGCATTCTGTATACGTTTTCACCGACCGATATCGCGAATTCGAGTCGATGATAATCGGTATGTCTACCGTGATCTGATGAACCCCACGGTAACCGTTATCGATTTTCGTTGAAAGGAAATTTTCATTATTTGTTGATGTTTGGCTGGAATTGCGGATTATTTAAGTGATTTTTTTAATATTTGAAGAGTAACTATATTGTGTATAGTGTCTAATCTAGTGTTTTATAAGTCCTTCCCATCTTTTCCACAGAATTTTCCTGCAGCAGAATTTGAATAGCTCTTCTTGTACTAAATCTGGTATTCGCTGGTATTCGCAGTGCTGGTGATCTACTTGAATTTGTTCGGATAAATTTTTACTATTATTTCCATAATTTTTTTTGCGCGATTGAGGGGTCTAGCACATTTACTTTCCGAAATACAGGGTGTTGAAATTTTGAAAACTTGTATGCTTTAATTCGATAACTTTGAAATGGATGGATAAATTGATTGGACATTTGGCAGGTTGTTTTTAAATGTAAAAGGGCATATTTTGAAAGAAATAGTAGTTTGTGTAACTAGTGTGGATATGATGGCCATATCGCACGAGGACGAAGTTTGAGCACGACGCCGTAGGCGGAGTGCTCAATCGTTCAAGTGCGATATGGACAATCCACACGAGTCGAACAGTATATTTTTTCTACGGCCCACTTAAGAGCAAATCTAGAAAATAAAAATTTCTATAAACTGTAATATACCTAACTTCAAATAAAAAATTTAACAATTCAATTTTATGTTTCCACTAATTTTGTGGTAAACGTACAGTTCTTGAATATCCAATTTGTATAATGCTACAGTTTCCTTTTTTGAATATACGATGCTGTTATAAGTAGATGTTGCCAGTCGGACTCCCTCATGAAGGGTACCGTACCATTATCTATAATAATGAATATTCTGCTAAATATTCCAAACGTCAACCTATTGTCGTTATTAATAACAAGCAGAATAATTATTTAAAAATAAAATTAACAATAAAAAAAACTTCCTCACGGGGAATCGAACCCGGGTCTACTGCGTGAGAGTCTGGTATGCTTACTACTCAACTACCAAAGAATATGCAAATCGTTTATCTATAACGTCAGATGTATCACATAATTTTTGCTTAAAAGGAACTAAAGTTCCTACCGTGTGTCCCGCGGCACGTTCTACCTTTTTTCTTACTTCCCTTCTTTGCTCTCAGGTCCTTCGCAGAAAACCTTCGTTGATTATAAGCTTTATTGTTAAAGTACAATGGATAATTATACGCTTTTTTCAGAAATTTACGATTATATTGACAATTCGTATCTAAAAATAACAATGACATCTCATCATAACAACGGTTGCTAAGTACATTATTTCTTTTTTTTTATATAGATATGTAAAGAAACTCCCAGATGTTCAGTCATCAATGATAATTCACTCAGAAATAAATAATGTTATTAACGAAGAAAATGCACAATTTATTCAGCCAAGCAAGTCTGTTGAGCATTATCTTGAATTCTTAACATACTGGCCGGCTACAAACAAAGCAACAAATATTATACATTAAACTTAGAACTGATGAACTAATTTGAAATCAACATCGTCATTGCGTTCACCAAATTTAAAAGTTTAGGTTGATAAAAATTTCTATTCAAGTGACAAATGAAAAGACTTCTCATCAAGAATAAACAATGAATACTTGTGACCATTGTATATCTGTGATTCACATTTACAGAAATAAAATTTTAAAACTAATAATGATATTAATAATTGATAAGTTAACATAAAGTTTACGATACTGTGTCTTATTTTGACAGATAGATAAATACAAAAAAACAATTGGTAGGTCATTGAGTACAAAATACACAATAGTTATGGTTAACATTATAAGGATTTTAGTTAAGCTGTTGCGTGAGATCAAAATAAATATTGAGAAATGGTTGGGTACGCTAATACGCATGATCGAACTGAATCATTATACAAATGATTAAAAATACTGATATTATGATATGGGTAGAAACTTCCTACTTACTCACCTACTACTAATAATAAAAGAACAAGAGGAAATAAAATGAGACTGATCTAAATGTGAGCTCAACGAAAGTATCTGATAATATCTACTTTAGCTGAACGGCAGAAATTAACAGCACAATCTTTGGTAAGGGATATAAAATAGTAAATGTATAGTTACGATAGAGCTGTGATTCTATAGAGGTTCTATGAAACAAATTTTTAAAGAAGGTTGGAAGATGAATAATTTATGATTTATGATGTGACTGTTAAAACTGATATGTTTAATTGAGTTTAATCTCGATCATATGGGAGAGGCGATTTTTTACGATGGGTCGAATGTAGATACCATTTTCGGTTTTCACTTTAACCAATCTGACATTTTCATATTTACCGACAAATATTTGTATAACGCAAGCTATTGGCCAGCTCAGTGGTGGAGTTTCTTGGTCAAGAACTAGGACAAGATCACCGTCCCTGATATTAGATTTTGTTTTCAACCATTTAGGACGATTTTGAAGACGATGTAGGTGAGCTGTTTTTCATTGCATCCAGAAACTTTTCTGAACCTTAGTACATTGTTGCCAACATGATAATCTGTTTGTAGAAATTTCTGATACATCTGGCTCCGGATGAGCAATTAAAGGAGACCAGATCAGAAAATGACCAGGTGTCAGAGGATTTAGATCAGTTGGGTCATTAGATCTTCAGACAAAGGATACAATGGACGTGAATTCAAGATTGCTTCGATTTGAGCGAAGATAGTTGACAATTGCTCGGAAGTTGAAGTAGAATTGCCTACAAGGCGAACTAGATGGTATTTGGAACTTTTAATACCTGCTTCCCAAATGCCTAGGGATGCTAAAAATTCTTCTGTGGAGAGATCTGACACTAATTCGAGATGGACTGCTTTAATTGCCATGTATACAAACAAAAATAGATAACATTTTGTGATACGTGCTTTTCGAAGAGTTGAAGATTTGATGAGAAATGGACCTCCAATCAATACCGACTTTCTGGCAATGGAAGTTCGATATGAAGGTGAATCTGCCATAATTTGCTCAGCTAATTGAGCATTGAACCGATGACAAGTGATACATTTGGAAATAATGCGTTTTACTTCACGCAAACCATCCAATGGCCAATAACGTAATCTAAAATTTGATAATGTGATTTGTGGCCCACAATGGCCTAATCGATTGTGCTCTAATTTTAACAGAAGGTTTACAATATGACATTTGAATGGTAGATGAAATGAATGTTTTTGGGAATAAGGTATGGGTGCATGAGACAACCGACCACCCACCCTTAAAAGTCCATCTTGATCTGAGAATGACTTTAAAGACAGTAACTGTTTGCGCCTTAAACTTTTTCGATTTTTCATAAGTTGAATTTCATTTGAAAAGTATTGGGATTGTATGTTCTTTATGATTAAATTATGAGCGTAGCTCAATTCTTGAGAAGATAGACTTTCTGAGGGTTTACTAAGACATTTTTCTGAGTGTAGGTTGTTTTTATGAATTACTTTCAATTTGACATTGTTCATGAATCTTAAAATGTGAGCTACTACTCGTTGTAGCTTAGGAAAAGATGAAAACTTATTGAAGATAGTTGACCAAAAATTTTCTTCTTGAAGAACGACAGACAAAGATGTTTTCTTGGATTCAGGTAACGAATTAACAAATGAAAAGGTGTCGAGTTGATCGAAATTTATAGTAGCATTAAAAAATATTTTTGGGCCATGAAACCATAAATCCTGATTTTTTTCATTTAAATTTCCTCGAGATAAGATATCTGCGGTGTTATGTGCAGATCTAATATGACGCCACTGAAAATGTTTTGTTTTTTCTTGTATTTGAGATACTCGATTTGAAACAAACACTGACCACTTGGAAGGATGGCATTTAATCCATGATAAGGCAATTTGTGAATCAGACCAAAGATTAATGGATGAAAATTTGATTTTGTTTTTAAATATTTGAAGAATTCGGATAACTAAATTTGATAATAAAACCATGGCACATAATTCCAATTTTGGGATTGTTAGAATCCGACGGATGGGAGCTACTTGAGATTTTGCAGCTACTAAAGAACAATGTACAGAATTGTCTGTATAGATCGATCTAAAATAGACATTTGCACCATAAGCTACTAAACTTGAATCAGCAAAGGCATGAAGCTCTATACTTTTCATTTCTTTGTTTAAAAATAGATATCTGGGAATTTTTAGATTTTTTAATTGTTGGATATTGTGACAGAATTGATTCCATTCTTGTAAGACAGGCACATGGTCTATTTCCATGTCCCAAGATTTATTGTTGAGAACCCAAAGTGATTGCATAATTAATTTTCCTTGCACTATAATTGGATTGACCAATCCAAGAGGATCATAACATGAAGAGATTGTGGATAATATATTTCTTTTTGTGATTTTTGGCAAATTTAAATCTGATGGGGCTGTGATTTGAAAATGATCTGAAATAGGATTCCAATTGAGTCCTAAAATTTTGCAAGGAATATAATCGAAATTCATATCTTTGATTTGAGATTGAGATGGAAAATTTGAATGAAGAGTATTTGAACAAAATTTATGCAAATTGAACCCTGAAGATTTTAATATTGAAGTAAGCTGTCTGTAGAGGAGATCTAAATTAGAAATAGAATTTACACCTGCTAACACATCATCCACATAAGTTTGATTGAGTAATGCATCTGATGCCAGGCTTTGATTACTGTTACGCGGTGCTATGTCTTTCGAGACACGACAAGCTAGGAAGGGGGCATTTTTCAATCCAAAAGAAACACTAGTTAATTCGATGCATGACAAAGATTCAGAAGTAGAATTTCTCCACAAGATATTTTGTAAGAAATTGTGATTTGTGTTCATTTCAATTTGACAATACATTTTCTTAATATCAGCTGAGAGAACATATTCAAAAGATCTGAAACGACACAAAATGTAAAATAATTCTGACTGTACTCTGCCACCAGTGAGAAGAATGTCATTTAACGAGACAAATGTGGTAGTTTTACATGGAAAATCAAAAACAACTCTTAGTTTGGTAAATATGCTGCTTTCACGAATAACAGCTAGATGAGGTACAAAATCTTTATTTTGATTATTTTCATTAGTGAGAGTCAAAAGTATGATACGCCCATGATTAAGAGACAAGTATTCATCTATAAACTTTTTATAATTTTTAAATAATGGGGGATCTCGTTGAAATTTCTTTTCTAGAGAAAAAAATCTATGTTTTGCTTTAAAAAATGAGTCACCTAATTTTTTATGGGCTTGAGGTTCGATTAAAGAAAGATCTAATTGATATCTACCCGACGGTAGGATTTTTGTGGTCGGAACGAACGTTTCTTCGACTAGAATTTCATCTTCAGATGCAATAGGAGCTCTTCCTGAGTACAGAATCGTTCTAATAGATTATCTAAAGATATTGATGAACAGAAAGATAGAAATTGATGAGAATTTTTTTTTTTATTATTGATACGCATCGACCATGGATGTCAGTAGCGTCGTTGTGGTGTACAAAGTTACAAAAATACAAAAAGAAAAATTATATAAGATTCAGAACATCGGTTGATTTAAGAAACGCTTTCAAGTTTTGCACATTACATGAGGGTCCTAGTAAGTCCGCTAATTCACATGCTTGAAGCTGCGCCTGCTGTCGCTTCGCCATTAATTGTGGACATTGAATGAGCAGGTGCTTGACAGTTAGCGTTTCATTACAATAGTCACACTTTGGTTTAGGATCGTTGCTGAAGAGATGGCTGTGTGTTAGCCAAGTGTGGCCTAAGCGTAGTCTGGTTAGCAGCACTTGATCACGGCGGTTTTTGGGTAATATAGGCCATGGTTTTGTTGACTTTTTGACCTCGTTTAACTTGGTTTTCGCACTTTTCCACCGGTTTTCATACGCACTCTTCACTTGAGCATTAACTGCACTTTTTACATCCGCACTCACTGATAAACTAGTTTCCGTATTGCCATTTTCTGCAGCTTGTTTGGCATATTTGTCTGCTTCTTCGTTGCCATGAATTCCTATGTGGGATGGTATCCAGATGAAAACAACGTTCTTGCGGTTTTGTTG
>CAJUYH010011807.1:7163-17833 GCA_910591685.1 Galerucella tenella | reverse complement strand
ACTATGCCTCGTACTATTCCTGCCCAGGAAGTCCACTCTCACCGCTAAACGTTAAAACGTTAGAATAATTTTTATTTTGCGATATCCAATGTTAGTCTCGCATTTGCTAGAGGAAATTTCAAATACCTCCGCCGCTGTGAATAAAACCTTTATAAATTGATAATGTTCGTCCATAATGTTACAGTTAAGTTGGTTCTTTTGGACTGATATTAAAATATATAAAGGGATCATTTGGATTCGGAGCTTTTTTTTCTCTCTCTTTTTTCTCACCACCATCGGCTTAAATGAATATATAAATTTGGATGATTGTTAGAAGGTGAAATTGGAAAGACATAATTTAATTGCCTTGGAAGTGTATAAAAGGAATTTAAAAGTAGAACAGTAATTTGGGGGAAGTAGTAGTATCCCATAATTTACGAGGCCAAAATGATGAATTTCGTTTCGTTTGAAAGTGGAAACGCTGGGTTGGATTAAAAACGTTATCAAATAAAACCAGTTAATTACACACATATATCACTCGACCACAAAAATTATAATTGCATCGCCACGAGTGAGTTACAGAAATCGAAATTATTATTATAAAAATAGATAGTAGCGCCCTAGTCTGACATCCCCTGAAATGTATAACTTGGAGCCGAACCATCCTTGATAAATACTTTTCAAGTTATGTGAGGTAAACATGTTCCAGGTTACACAGTACAGGGTGTCTCGTAAATAAGTACCGTAAATTATAAGTACCGTAAATTAAAGACATGATAGATCAGTGAGAAATATTCAAAATACCCAAATGCAACTTTTCTCTAATCTCCGTAGTTTGTGAGTACAGGCTGTTAAAAGTTGCAGAAGGAATACACATTTTATTTCATATCTTCTCGGGTGATGGAGGTACAAATTTAAAATTTTTTGTAGGTTATTGTCTCTCCATCGACAGTATTAACACAGAGTACACCATCTATCAAGAGACGAAAGCTTTGTCGGCGGTTCCTTTGAAGTCGGACCTATACGATATTGAGCGGAAATACGTCAAGGCATTGACACATAAACTACTTGATACACTGAGAAAAGTAACACTACACTAAGAAAAATAGTAGTGTTGATGAACATCCTTCCCAATTAGGTCTATAGGATATTTTTTTAACTACTAACATGAGAACACCTTATTACTCATCTCATGTGTGTAATGAGAAGTGGCTCATTATTAACCTAATCTTAAAATAATACACGGTAAACTAAGGGGAATGAACGGAAGTGTCGACTTGACATTGACAGATAAACTAATTAGTTCACGCTTGTGCACACAAATTTGCGATCACGAAAACTACTTTCTTTCGCCTCTTGTTAGATGGTGTACTCTGTGGTATTAATTATGTCAAATTCTAATAAGCCAGTGGCTTGGTACGAGGGGTTCGTGAACTTTTATTGAAACACCTTGTATTTAGACCCAAACACTTTTGTATGCAGTTCTTTATCAAATTTCCTACATAAAAAGTACTCTTTGTTGAACTCCATAGAACACTCCATTTTCAAGATTTTTTTACGTTTTATTGAAGTAAGACACTTTTCTAAGTTGTTTTTCCTTAAATAAATTTGTAGTACCTACTTGAAAATCAAATAATTTAAACAAAAACGTTTCTTATGGGTTCGCAATTTATAATTATTCAAGGGAAGATAAAGTGTTGAGAAAATATTTACGACTACTACACAAATATATTGTTTGAAAACATTACAACATAAAAAAGTGTCTTACTGCAAAAAAAAGTTTAAAAAATTGAAATTGGAGTATCGAGTTTAACAAAGTACGAGTACCCTTTATGTAGAAATTTTAATACAGAATTGCATACAAAAGTCTTCAGCTCTTAATACAGGCTGTTTCAAAAATATGGTAATTAGAATTTGATGTAATTGATACTGATTTTTTTTTCAACGATCTATCATGTCTCTAATTCACGGTACTTATGTTATCTAAAAGACAATCTAACAATGAACAGTGTCCATTCTGTATCTCTCTTAAGTTAGTTAAATTCATTCCTACCGCCTTTTGATAATTCCAACTATAAATAGAAGTCCAACAAGCAGCTAGAGCGCAACAAAAGATTTGGAAAACGGAGGATTTGAAAGGGGTGTAGTTCAAATTACCTCATAGAGGTAATACAGATAGAGCCAACAAGCTATATGCCGCTGTGTAGTAAGTTAGATAGAAAGAGACAGACGATCAGAGGCTTCTCTGTCTTTGTTTGTGTATAAAGCATATGCGATATTATAGAAAGTCAGCCTAAGCCTCCGATTTTCTATCTCTTTCTTTCTGAGCTGGCTTGTTGTCTCTATCTGTAGTATCTCTATGAACTACCTCAGATTTATTTGTTCAATATCAAATATAACAAATGAATAATAAATTTTAATTAATTTTACTTAAAAAAACTTATTTCTTTACAGATGTAAATATGGTAGCCGAACCAAAACCACACCAAACTGGTAGAAAACGACAAAATGTTGCCAAAACAGGAAATGATTGGTAAGTTTTCTGTTTGCATTGAATGAAATGAGCTAAAGCCGATACAGAAGAAGCGAACTTTAGTTGCAGGATTATCTAAAAATTCATATTTTTTGTACATACAAATGATTGTAGTATTTCAAAATTTTTTATATTGTAGTGGATAGACAAAATATATATTTCGTAAAATATATTGTTTTAATTCATGGTTGGTCAATACTTGGGAACGTAGTTAAATGAACTCTACAGGAATTCAGTACACGTCCCTACTGTTGCCAGGTACTTATAGTCCATGATCCCAGAGCGATAAGACATAACTTATTTTCAAATAGATGAAATTTAATGTTCGGTTCTCAGTAGCATTTCGTGTGCTTTGAATACCTGGGTGTTTGTTGTGGAGCTAGCCTAAGGGCACCTGGGCAGGTATCAGGTAAGGTAACTAAAATTAAGAGTTACTCTACTTATATTTGTATGTCTGATTTTTTATACAGGGTGGGGCAATCTTCTGACATCGGAGGATTACATCGTTGTGCATGGTGATAGATAGAACTTTATAGTTTTGTGTGAGCTAATACAGTTACTGAGGGCACATTTTGAAAATACTTTCGATTCTACAGGGTGTTCCAATACTACGTAGCAGCACAAACTTACATTTTTTTTAATGGAACGTACTATATTTTGTTTAAGAATCGAAACGATCTCACCGAGAGCGTTACAAAAATATAGCACTCAATTATTAGCAAAAAAGACCTCCTCTTTAACACTCTGCAGAACAGTAAATTAAAATAAATCAACGGGTCTTTGTGTTCAAATGTCATACACACGTCATTGGCTGTGCTCAGTATTAATTACTTTTTTCATCTGTGGCTCCTTTAATACAGGGTGAAACAAAACGCAAATCAAGCAATATCTCAAAATTTTTAAATGAATCACCCTCTCTTTCTCTCTTTCTTCTTTTTACAATTTGTTAGTACAATTAATAAACTTTCAAACGATGTAGTAAACTTGGGGCATTAGTTAATGGAAAATCGTAGATATTTTATGATAATGGTCAAAACCAAATATTTTACATACACAAATTAAATGGTATTAAATTTTTACATGCAACATCTTGTGAATTTTAACATAAATTCTAATCGTAATTTTGGATGCATCTACAATATCTTTGACTTCTACTCTTACCATTAGAGGAAGGAAAGAAGGAATTATGTTGAAAGAAATATTTTTGTTTACTGTAAGTAGGCTAATGTCATTATAGTAAGTAGGTACTAATAAATATAAAAGCAGTTTGTAGTCTTTACGAAATAATTACTCAATAAGTCACCACAAACAGTATATCTTAGTTATGTAAAATGCAAGCTTGTAATTCATTTTCCAACTTTTTCTATTTTTGAAAAACTAACAATAATGAAAAACAACATTATAAGAACACTCACATTCACATAAATGAACATTGACGTTCTATAAAAAGTATAGTAGTTTATGCTAAGTGTTCAAAATGGCGATCATTTACTTCCATACAATTCTTTTCAAAAACGAGGATCTTACTCTTTCCAACATAGATGGAGTTATTGTGGAAAATGCGTTACGTTTGATACACAAGTTGCTTGATGTATCCCCATAAAAAGAAATCCATCGGTGTGAGATCTGGAGATCGAGGAGGCCACGAAATTGGTCCACTACGTCCTATCGTCCTATCTATATACAGATGCTCCATCTTGTTGGAACCACAAGTTAACTATTGTGTTTGAATCAACTTCCTAAACACAAACGAAGAATACAGCAATATTTCTTTGACATTTATTAGTAGATACTATTTTGATAGTAGCCCACTTGATATAATCAAAAATATGGCTTGGTACCTACGGTATTAGCAAACATTTTATTTCATTGATTAGATATTGTAGATGCATCCAAAATTACGATTAGAATTTATGTTAAAATTCACAAGATGTTGCATGTAAAAATTTTATACCATTTAATTTGTGTATGTAAAATACTTGTTTTTGACCATTATCATAAAATATCTACGATTTTCCATTAACTAATGCCCTAAGTTTACTACATCGTTTGAAAGTTTATTAATTGTACTAACAAATTGTAAAAAGACTTATAGGGTGATTCATTTAAAAATTTTGAGATATTGCTTGATTTGCGTTTTGTTTCACCCTGTATTAAAGAAGCCACCGATGAAAAAAGTAATTAATACTGAGCACAGCCAATGATGTGTGTATGACATTTGAACACAAAGACCTGTTGATTTATTTTAATTTACTGTTCTGCAGAGTGTTAAAGAGGAGGTCTTTTTTGCTAATAATTGGCCATATCTTTGTAAAACACCCTTATAATATATTAGAGTGCTATATTTTTGTAACGCTCTCAGTGAGATCTTTTCGATTCTTAAACAAAATATAGTACGTTCCATTAAAAAAAATGTAAGTTTGTGCTGCTACGTGGTTTTGGAACACCCTGTAGAATCGAAAGTATTTTCAAAATGTGCTCTCAGTAACTGTATTAGCTCACACAAAACTATAAAGTTCTATCTATCACCACAACGATGTAATCCTCCGATGTCAGAAGATTGCGCCACCCTGTATATGTTTTGTAGTATTATAAGTGTCATACACTTTCCATGGACCAAAACTTTTGTTAGACGCTTTAAAGATCCACAAAAAATGAATAGACTCTATTTATTTTTACATAGTTGCCTTGATAACATATTAGGAAGTCAGACATGTGAAAATAAATGAAGTTTATTTATTTTTTGTGGAGCATAAAAGCGTCAGACAAAAGTTTTGGTACATAGAAAGTGTCTGACACTCATGATACTACTTTAGAATATTATTATACAAAACATATATAAAAATCAGACATACAAGTAACTTATTTTTAGTTACATTTCTCAGCTGATACCTGCCCAGGTGCCCCTAGGCTAGCTCCACAAACACAGGTATTCAAAGCACACGAGATGCTACTGAGAACCTAACATTAAATTCCATCTATTTGGAAATAAGTTATGTCTTGTCGCTCTTGGATCTTACTCCTTTATTTATTAATTGTAGTGTAAGCATTTTTGTTGGGTTATATATTAGTAGACATGAATTTTGATGATATTCAATAAAGATATGCGAAACGAATAAGTTGCTTTTATTCATTTTAAGTATGTGTGATATAATTATAAAGCCAGAATAAAAAAAACTTGGAGATATACTTTAAATATTAAATAAAGTATATGTGTATTCCAGTATAAACCGGTGCGGGTAAGGCCATTAGTGCTATTGCATAAAGTAAAGAAAGTACTTCCTCTTCTATTTAATGTTTTCGATGTTGAATAAAAATTTTCTATACGTAAATATACCTACCTAACCTACTACACAGCAGAGCAAAAAGAGAATATGTGGCTTATGAGCAGTGTCGGAGGACAGTGGGACGCACATGGGGTCTATATCCCACGTGTGGTCACCTGTATTTACACTGCAATAATAAGACCCATGTTATCGTATATGGAGCAATTGCATGGGTACCGAAGATTCCAAGCATCGGTCATCCAAAAAGTATATCAAAACAGCAAATGGCTTGTAAACATTACAAGAGCCATGAGAACAAAACCAACCGCGGCAATGGATCTAATTACTGGTCTGAACCCTCTGGACCTGTACGTCACGGAGGTTGCGTTAATGGCCATGGTACGATTGCGTAGGAGTGGGCCTATTGAGGTTAAGCCTATGGCAAGAAGCGCTTACTGCGCTACCCCTGCTTCAGGCAGCTAATGATGCAATTGAACCCAGGTTTGTGTTTAATAAACCCTACAAAATACAATTAAAACAGAACACAGAGTCAGATGCTGCGAATGCAATACGCATATATACAGACGGCTCGGAAATGAAAGAAGGCTCAGGATGTGGACTTTACTCGAGAACACTAAGCCTAAGGATTAAGTGGGGAATGGGAAACAATATCTACCAGCATGGTTCAAACAGAACTGGCTGGTATCTCAATTGCCACAAAAGAACTGACCAGAAAAGGAATTTCTGGCAAAAACATAATCTGCACTGATATTAGCCTTGAACAGACAACGTGTTATATCGGGGCTTACTAGAGTGCCGCCAAGATTTAGCTAACGCCTCGACAGATAATAATATTATCCTGAGGTGGGTTGAAGGGCACGACAAGAGTAAAGGTAATCGCATTGCCAACTCTTCAGCCAGGAAAACGGCTGGACTAAAAATTTTAGGACCCAGTGACACCTCCGGCCTAATGACTTCGACAATTGTGGAACTAGCCAAACGTTACACCCATGCTCAATCCCTTGAGAGATGGGATGGAATCAAAGGATATGCCAGGATCACTCTGGGCTACCCTGGGAAGCTGGCGCCGGAGAAATATTTGATGATGACCAAAGAAAGCTCATGTTTAACAGTAGGATTACTGAGTGACCACTGTCAACTAAGGAAACACCTCCTTATATGGGGTTAGTGGACACACCTCTATGCAGGATGTGTGAACAGGAAGATGAAACTGTCAGGCATGTCTTATGCGAGTGTCCGGAGTTATCGTCAATAAGAGAGTGTGTGTTAGGTGAGTCTTGGCCTACACCTGCCGATATAAAGGAGATGTCTCCTAGTGACCTGTCCACCTTCCTGAGGACAGGATGGACGATGACCTAGGAGCACAACTCCTCGGGAGGATGTACAATGGGTCACATGTGGCCTAAGTACACTCAGCCTCCCTACTTTACAGATACAGATACAGAAATAATCGAACTCAAGGTCCTTGAAAGTTGTTTAAAAAAAGGCTAAGGATATCAAATGATATATCGTGAAAAAAGATAATTTTAATGTGAGTGTATCAGCGGCGATAGGAAGTTTCCTATTAATCAAAGAGAAGTTTTTATTCCGGTTGTAGTTTTCGAGCGAATTGAAAAAACGAATCTATTATTAGTGGAAATGTCTTGTTCGCATGCGAAGCATATTAATCGGTGTGTCATTTTCGTCAACATCCAACACGAAACTTGGGAATTATTTAACAGTTTAAGTCAGCACTAAACTAATTTCACATATTTATTACTATTGCTACAGGGTTCAACAAAATACTGTTGTTGTTTTCGAAACTGATATTTGAAGACATCGTACACTTTTGTTCCCTTTTTATATTTTCTTTAATAAAAGCACCGTATCATGTTGACTCTCTTCCTGCAAGTTTAGAATTCTTTCTCTATTCGAGTTCGGATTTGATGGAAAGTATTCGAATTATTGACAAAACGAGAAGACAATTAAATGGAGAATTTATTTAAGAGTTGATCGAAGAATTCGACCGTATTTTTATTAAAACCAAACATTAAATTTTAGAAAATTCTTCTCTTCATAAACGTCGAGTACAAATATACCTTTTCGTGAACCCTTAGCTGATACGGGGAATCAAGTATGCAATTCCAAGTCTCGTTGTGAGCCCTTTTAACGTCCTTAATCCCGGTCTTAATAGGGGATTTACCGCTTCGCCGTGATGCTGATGTCGCTGCGGTTGGACTCCAATACCTCAATTTTTTTTTCAAATCCGCCTATTCTTATAATTTGCATACCTATGTACAAACCCGCGTTTTACAGGATTAACGCTTATATCGATATAAATAATGAATGTAGAGATCGCTGTTCGATTTTGAATACGAAATTTTGCCAAAATTACAACGTATTTACGATTCATGTGAAAGTTTGTCAGCGAATTTTGAATATGAATTACGAGAGACTATTATATTATCAACCCTTATGTGAAATTAAGACGCGAGACATCGATATATGGCATGACAGTGATAAAAATAATGTCCTAGGTTTTTTTGAAAATTCCTATTTTGCAATTTTTTCGACCCTCCTATCGTTTGTCAGCGAATTTAGAATATGGAATACGAAAGACTATCGTATCATCAACCTCTATGTGGAATTTTAACGCGAGACATCGAAATATGGCATGACAGTAATAAAATGAGTATGATTTTTTTGAAAATTCCTATTTTTCAATCTTTTCGACCCTCGTATCGTTTCAGTGAATTTCAAATGTGGAATACGGAGGACTGATATTGTCAACCTTTGTGTAGTATTCAAACGCGAGCTATCGATACGAGGGTCGAGAAAATTGAAATATAAGAATTGAATAGATGAGGCTTTTACTTGATGTAGATCCATAGTAAATTATGAAATCAAACAATTTTATTTTGTTAAATCTACATCATATTTAACCTTAAAGTTGTGACGCGTTTCGCTAACACAGTAGCCTTTTCAAACGAATTGAGGTATAATGAGAAATTTTCAATCTATACAGTGCCTTAATACTAAATTATACGGATATTTAACAATAAAATTATAATCTATTTACAAGGAAATGAAATGAATTTGTCTAAATATGGGATTAACTAAAGTATTTAACAAGTTTACCTGGAAACTCATTCACAACAATCCTACAGGAACCTTTCTAGGTAAAAAGGTTTAATAAGGGATAATTGTTAATAACAAGTTGGTCGTTAAGGAGATTATCTGAATATTTGTTTTTATTCATCTCTAGTGCTTCTAAATAGATTTAATTTGAAGGATTTAGGTTCTATATGCACAATTTCAAAATTTGAATCGAAAGAGTGTTGGTTTGCTAATAAATGATTTGAATAGTTGTCATAACTACGTTTGTGTTCTGAAATTCTAGTTTTAAAATTCCTCAAAGTTCTACCTATATAAATTTTATCACAGTCGTCATTACCACATTTTAATTTATAAACTCCTGATTTATTTAGTTTTGAAGATTTGGATTTGTTGTTTTTAATGAATTTGGATAAATTGTTGTCGGTTTTGAAGCAAATATTCAAGTCTAAAGTTTCTAAAAATGATTTTATTTTTAAGGATGGTATTACAAAGTAAGTTAAGCTTTCAAATGGGTTATTTTTGTTTTTATCAGAAGGAAATACTTGTTCTAGAGTATGTTTTCGTATCTTTTTATTTATGATGTTGTCAATCAAATTTGGATCGTAATTATTATTAACCGCTATTTGTTTCATTATATTCAGTTCTTTATTGTAATTGTCAATATTTAATGGAACTGTTAAAAGTCTATGTATCATACTATTGAAAGCTACTAATTTATGACTGATTGGGTGGACTGAACTATTATAAAATGTAATGTCTGTATGTGATAGTTTGTGAAATATAGAAAAGTCATGTCTATTATTTATATTTGAAATTGTAAGATCTAGGAAGTTTATGGACTTATTTTGTTCAATTTCTACTGTAAATTTGATATTTTTATGTATTGAGTTAATGTGCGTAATGAAGTTATCTAATTGTATCGTAGTATCGGTGCCAGTAAACAAATTTTTTGCTAAGGGGGTGTTTATGAATTATCTCTTCCATATTATCCATGAAAATTTCTGATAATAGGGAGTGAGAGAGTTGCCCATAATCAAACCCTCTTTACTGCTATAAACTTTTCCGTTGAAATGAAAATAATTTTGATTTAAAGAAACTCTTAATAAATTTATAATATCAGACTGAATTATGGGATTAGTTAGGAATTTTAAAACTAGAATTTCATAACACAAACGTAGTTATGACAACCAAAAATCAGATTCCAACTATTCAAATCATTTATTAGCAAACCAACACTCTTTCGATTCAAATTTTGAAATTTTGCATGTAGAACCTAAATCCTTCAAATTAAATCTTTTAGAAGTCCTAGAAATAAATAAAAAACAAATATTCAGAAAATCTTCTTAACGACCAACTTGATATTAACAATTCCCCCTTATTAAACCTTTTTACCTAGAAAGGTTCCTGTAGGATTGTTGTGAGTTTCCAGGTAAACTTGTTAAATACTTTAGTTAATCCCATATTTAGACAAATTCATTTCATTTCCTTGTAAATAGATTATAATTTTATTGTTAAATATCCGTATAATTTAGTATTGGCACTGTATAAATTGAAAATTTCTCATTATACCTCCATTCGTTTGAAAAAGCTACTGTGTTAGCGAAACGCGTCACAACTTCAAGGTTAAATATAATGTAGATTTAACAAAATAAAATTGTTTGATTTCATAATTGAAATATAAGATTTTACAAAAAATACTAGAACATTTATTTTACTACTGTCATGCCATATATCGATGTCTCGCGTTCAAATTTGACACAAAGGTTGATAATATA
>CAJUYH010011806.1:0-10670 GCA_910591685.1 Galerucella tenella | reverse complement strand
TATTAATTGACGGACTGCAGTCTACATTTCCTAATGTTGAGACTATCAAGTGGTGAACGTTCATTTTCCGCACTTAAACGGGTTAAGAATTATTTACGTAATTTATTGAGTCAATTTCATTTAAACAATTTATCACTAATGTTCATTGAAAATGATGCGGTTCAATTATTAGATTATGAATCTATTTTATTGATAAGTTCGCAAAAACAAAGGCAACACTACTCGTTTAAAGTGAAACATTGTTCAAATGTTCACCTTTATAATTAGTAGGTTAGTAGGTAATTAATAATTAATAATTTTAAGTTTTACCTGAGAATGTGATTTTTTTGTAATGCCGGAGAATACCTAAATTTTTATTTCCGTTATCTTATTTTTATGTATTTATGTTTTTGTTGCGTCCAATGTCATTTTTTTTCTAATAAGTACCTGAGAATATTATATCAATTTCCGTTTTATGTGTTTATGTTTTTTCTGTTTCGAAAAATAAAGAACGTTATAATTTTCTGCCTTGTACATTTTAATGGATCCATTCCCCTCAAATAAGGTCAATAAAAGGGCCTCAAAATCGAGTTGCGCCTGGGGCCTCACAATATCAAGATCCGCCACTGGTTAGGTAACGTCACATTTTCCATAACCTTCATATATCAGTTATGAAAAGTAGTTATTTAAAAACTTTACGTAACTGTTTAAGTTTCATAGAATAATTTATTAATTAGGTACTGTCAAAACTGACAATTTCATTATTTAAACAGACAATTACCCCATTATTTCAATTCAATATTATTTTAAGATTTATAAACATTGGAAACAACATTATTAAGGACACAATTATTTAAAGTAAGTCAATTTTATGGGTGAATACATAGTAACAATACTTTCAACACCATTTGAATCCACTCCAATATTACCATTGTAATTGAAGATTTTATTAGATATTATAAAAGCGCGGAATTAGATAAAACGTTGTACGTAAACACGTGATGAAGAGAGCGTAATTTGCAAAACTCGCTAGCGCTCGTTTTGGCAAATATTACGCTTGTTGAAAAATATCGCTCTTTTCATAACTAGTTGCGTAAATACCTTTTTTTTCTGACAATGGTCACATACGTTTTCTTCAGAACATAATAATAGGTATTTACGTAATTAGTTATGAAAAGAGCAATATTGTTCAACAAGCGTAATATTTGCCAAAACGAGCGCCAACGAGTTCTGCAAATTACGCGTGTTGAACAATGTCGCTCTCTTCATAACGTGTTTACGTACAACGTTTTATCTAATTCCGCGCTTTCATAATATTTAATAAAATATTCAATTACAAAGATAATATTGAAGTGGATTCAAATGGTGTTAGAAGTACTGTTACTATGATGTATTCACCCAGAAAATTGACTTACTTTAAATAACTGTGTCCTGAATAATGTTGTTTTCAATGTTTATAAATATTAAAGTACTATTGAATTAAAATAATGGGGTCAGTTTAAATAATGAAATAATTGTCAGTTTTGACAGCACCTATATTATTCTTTGAAACTCTTGTGGTATCTCTATGTTGAAACATAAACAGTTACGTAAAGTTTTTACATAACTACTTTTCATAACTGATATGTGAAGGTTATGAAAAATGTGACGTTACCTAACGTCAAGGAGTGAGTTAAAGTGTCACATTTGATAGCGGAATTAGATAAACATTTTTGTGGTAATGATACATTGAGAGCATTTTCTGTTGTTTCAGTAGAAAGCAATACCATTGCTTGCTCTTTAAATAAAACTGAGGTTTTATTGTCAACTTCGACCGAAACTGGGGTTTCGCGTTGATTGGTTTACATACTAACCAACTCGTTGGTTATTATGTATTACTAACAATATCAGGTTCACACTTTATCCAACTAATGTGGATAGTTTACAAACTAGCCAAAAATGCTAGCTAATTTGTGTAATTTCCTTCTGGTTTGAGTTTTAGCGATAAATTTTGTATAGTTTATAAACTAGCTGGATAGTATACAAACCAGCCATTACTCGTAGCTATTTTAGTGAAAATATGATTTTTCATCAAAATAACCAGGTAGTTGGATAGTTTGTATAATATCCAACTAGTCTATATACTAGCCAAGTAAATACGTTAACCGTAACATATATATATTAATATATCCCAGTGCATGATGAAGTCGTTTTATTCAAGTTAGATAGATATCACAAAAAATCAGTGAAAATATAAAATTGAATTGGTGAAATTATAAATAAAATTGTTGAAAATTTTAAGTTATATTGTAGTTTAATAAAATGTTTATTTTCTAGATTTTTTCTTCTCAAGTGTGTTGAAGAAAAAATATACTGTTCGACTCGTGTGGATTGTCCATATCGCACTCGAACGATTGAGCACTCCGCCCACGGCTTTGTTGTGCTCAAACCTCGCCCTCGTGCAATATATATGGCTATCATATCCACGCTAGTTGTACAAACTACTATTTCATCTCATCTACCCGATGCCGAATTTTTGGCATCAAGTTTATGAAAACTTTGTACGTATTGCTGCAACTACCTATATTATTTGTCCACGACCACCTAATAATAAGTCAATATTTTACATCCTAACTAAAGGTATATGGTACCCATATATCAACTGTCGTGAATTATGGTTCATAATACACTGTAGTGTATTATGGTTCATAATTCACAACTAGAGATGGGGGTACAATATGAAATAAACTATTAAATCTGTGTATTTTGTTCAGGAAATTTGTTTCTGACATATATCGTATCTATAAAATATTGTAATTTTTAGTATTGATACTTTTCATAACGATATTTTCTAATATTAAGTATTTTAAAACAATATATTTATAACGGTACGTTGTATTGATACTTTCTACAGTATCGCCCATCTCTATATATGTCAAATTATTTGAAGTAGCTGCCACAACATTTTGAGGTTAGTAATATGCCAAATCGCTACTGACTTTTATTTATTAATTTTTATTAATTCTATTTATTAATTAAATTAAGTGTCGTGGACAAAGTATAGTATTCTACTCGCAATTTATGGCCATAATTCACTTGGGTGACTTGCGCCCCTTGCCTGCGGCTCGTGACGCAAACGTCACCCATCGTGAATTATGGCTATCATAAATTGCTCGTTTAATAATATACTATTATTAGATAGATAGATAGTTTATTTAGCAATAATGCTATTACAAACAAAATATTTTCAAAAAAATGACATATTAAATAATTCTACACTATGTACTGATTACATGTCAAATAATTGGATATAATATAATTACAAATAATTCATTCTTACATAATTAAAAGCTTCTCTTATGAAAGTGTCAAGGGTGATACACGATTTTATAGAAATTGGCAAATTATTATACAACAATAAACCTTTGTAAAATAGAGAATTTTGTGTTGAACTAGTTCTTGTAGTCGGTATATATATGTTACTAGATGTTCTAGTGTTGTGAGTATGTATATCTCTAACAAAACCAATTTTGTTGGACATATATTTTGGTAACATATTATGAATTATTTTAAAAATAAAAACTACATTCTGTAAAACCATTCGCTGATTATTTAAAAATTGACCATCCAAAGCTAATAAAAAAATACGAAATCCTATTACCTGTTTCAATGTAACATCTTCTCCATCGATGCTGACTGTGACTATTGGGTATCCCGGCTTATTAAGCCAATTATCGACAACATTAGAAAAGGTGATACCATCGGGTAAATTTGTTGGTGCTTGCGATTCTAATGCATCTAGAAGATCCTTTGGAGAAGAGTTTGAAAATGCTCTAAATTGAAAGAAACTTTAGAAAGTATCCATGTAAAAACTTTATTTTATTTATTTAAAGAGGCTCTAAGAGTCTAAAGGTTGAACATAAAGATTTATACATAGACAATGACTGCATGCCAATTAAATTTTCTCCCTTTAACAAAGTTATCCGTTACCCATCCAAAAAGAGTCCAAAACGCATATAATACAGTCGAGCCGTAACACGTCACATTATCATATCGGTGAGGACCGCGCGGTGGTAGAGTTCATTCAATAACCTTTTCGGTGTGCGTCATCCATTGTTAATGTCCTAACACATTACGTTGGAAGAAATGGAAAAAAGGCAGGTCTGTGATTAATCCCAATTGAAATAACACAATAATGAATCGTTTAAGTGTATTACCAACGTTAACAATAATCCTTGACTTGAAACATTTTATTAGTTGATGTTCAAATTACGCGCAAGCGCGACCTATCAATCGGGAGAGATTACAGCATTCAAAATAGGATGCGGACGTACCTACCTTTCGTAGCGGCAATGTGTCTTACGTCTCTTTCTAAGTGAAAGTGAATAGTGATCTTATTGTTATATTTATTTTATTAATACAGAAATATGCCTAGATACTCGGAAAAACATTCGCATTGTGAAAGTAAAAGAATCGTCTCGAAAGTAAAGAAAAGATTCCGAAAATAGCTACTTTCGGTACGATTTGTGTAAAGTTTCATTTTCAATTTAATAAATCATACCGAAACTTCTATTTTCGGGACAGCTGCAGAAAAAATTGTTGATGTGCACCATCTACCAATGCGGTAATGAGGATTTTTTTGATTCGAAATAGTCTAAAGAATGTAAAAAAAATAATTCATGGCAGCAAAAACTTTTTTTTTTCTACAATCACATTAAAAAGTAGGCTTTTTCGCTTGCCATTTACAACGAAAAGTTGACGTTTCTTGACGAGAGTTACTTTACGGTCACTCCCGGTGAGGATGGCATATTTCCAGCTCTGCTGCAAAACGGACTGGAATTACCTTCACCCATCCTCATTAAACTGTATAGAGCTAGTCTGGCGTGGAGTTACATACCACCCAGTTGGTTGGCGGCTAGGGTGGTATATATACCAAAAGTGGGCCGCACAGACCCACTCCCTAAATCAGTCAGACCAATTAGCCTAACATCTTTCCTTCTTAAAGGACTTGAAAAAGCACTGGATTGCTATATCAGACGGGTAGCTTTATATAATTCCCCCCTGAGCATCCACCAATATGCTTATCAAACTGGCAAATCAACAGATTTAGCTTTACACAACCTTGTTGAGAAAATCACACAATCCCTTAACCACAAGGAGATTGCGGTGGCCATATTTCTTGACATTGAAGGAGCATTTAACAATGCACTACCGACCTCCATTGGTTCAGCTTTGACTGAAAAGGGCATCAAACCAACCATTACTGGTTGGATATATGCCATGCTCACAAATAGGACAGCCACTCCATCCCTTCAGGACGAGACCATCAGCTTTAAGGTTTCCAGGGGATGCCCACAAGGCGGAGTACTATCTCCCCTGGTCTCTCTTAATGGATAACTTGATAGCGATCTCGAAAGAGAAGGGGTAGAACTACAAGCGTATGCAGACGACCTTGTCATCTTGGCAAGGACCAAGTCAGGAAGGGTAGCATATAATATCCTCCAAAAGACGTTGGACGATGTCCACAGTTGATGTCTGTTAACCCTGGCAAAACTGTAATAGTTCCCTTCACTAGAAAAAGGAAGTTGGAAGATCTTCCACCACTTTCCTACAATGGTGAGGTTATTCCATTTGCAGCGGAAGTAAAATATTTGGGGATTATCCTAGATAAGAAACTTACTTGGAACGCTCACTTGGAAAAAGTTATCCATAAGGCCAGACTATCTTTGTGGACATGTCGCAGGATCTGTGGAAAATCTTGGGGCTTGGGACCCAAACAAATCTATTGGATATATGTGATGATCGTTAGACCAATGATCACATATGGAGCTATTGCCTGGTGGCCAAAAGCTTTACAGCGAACGGCCCATGCAAAGCTCTCTGGTTTACAGAGACAGGCTTGTCTGGCAATCACTGGTGCTATCAGCTCCACACCGTCAGCAGCCATGGAAATCCTTCTGGACCTACCTCCTCTCCATATATTTTTGGAAAGAGAGGCTAGATGGACAGCATACAGAATTGTACATATTTCTAAATGCACAAATCAGGCTTATGCAGAACGAAGCAGAATACTAGCGGACAGTGAAAGTCACAGTATTCTGGGAATGACCTCTGACATAATGCCTCCAACAGTAAACTACTACCTGCCTTACACCGTCCCAATTCCAAATAGAGATGAATGGGTCCTCCGTAAGGATGAACTATTAAGAGCAGACAGATGTTGGTACACAGACGGCTCAAAAACACCCTAAGGCTCTGGTGCAGGTGTATACGGGCGCAGACCTAGGACAGAAATTTCAACCTCTCTAGGATCCTATGCAACCGTATTTCAGGCGGAAATTTACGCCATTGTTTCATGTGTGGAGAGAGTGTAGCAACTCAATCTCATACATAGAACAATAAAAATTTTCTCGGACAGCCAAGCGGCTTTAAAAGCACTTAGCTCTCGCCGTGTAACGTCGAAATTGGTTTTAGACTGCCAAAAAAGACTCTCCTTAATAGGAGAACTCAATAAAGTATTGCTGGTCTGGATCCCTGGCCATTCTGGCATGGAAGGAAACTTGCAAGGGAGGGTGCCCCACGTGTTTCTATCGGACCAGAACCTACAATTGGCATCGCAATAAGTTTTGCCAAACAAACACTAAATACCTGGACAGCAAGAAGAGCTTTAGACTTCTGGCATAATTTACCAGGATTGGTTCATTCAAAGGCTTTTATACATCCTTCGAAGTATGTCTCCAAACAAATGTTAGACCATAGCAGTCATGACCTACGTTGTCTAACAGGCCTTTTAACAGGCCACTGTCATCTGAATCATCATATGCTGAAACTTGGACTGTCGGAAGATCCGACCTGCCGTCTTTGTTTGGAAGATGATGAAACAGCAGAGCATATAATTTGTGCCTGCCCGCCGCGGCTCGAATCAGGTATCTGATGTTTGGCAGGGTCTCTCTCTCGTCCTCGGACCTGAAATATCATTCACCAAATAAAATAATCGGCTTTGTTAAGAAGCTGAATTTGTTTGGTGAAATCTGAATAGGTGTGAGCCACAATAGACTCTTGTGAGTCGCAGTGGAGGTCCTTATAGACCCACTCACCAAAACCTAACCTAACCTAACCTACTTTACGGTCGTCGAGCGTAAAAAATAAATGGCAAAGCGCTCGTTGCCCATAACAACCGATACTACAACCACAATTGTATTGACAGTGACAGATATAAAAGTTTGAAACATATTTAAATTTACATATTTAAACTGACAGATTTTAAAAGTTTTTATGAATTCTACTTTATATTTGTTTTTAATAGTTATAATTTAGTGATTGCAGAAAAAATTTTGTATGTATTACGAGCAAAAACGTGACATTATTGCTTTCGAGTAATTACCATTACTCTCTGGCAATAATGTATTACTTTTCGCTCTTATCTAATAACTAATAACTATTGTAGCAACTTTATTTTCATTGTGTAAAAAATTAAGAATCATTTCACACTTTTATAATCAGAAAAGCCTCCCGGGTGTTGAAAAAGATTACAGATTGGAACAAGTTTGTAAAACGAATGCGCCCCCATGCCTTGCACTCTTATAGAAATATAAATTTTCACATAACTATACTAGGAATATAAACAGCAGCATATGAACACCACCACCACTAACTATCGGCTCTTTACTCACTTTGATTTCAAATAATCACGCAATCCTGCTTGGAACTTCTCAGGTGTTATAAAGTTTTCTATCATCCTTATTATACTACCAGCTACAAACATTAGTGAATATATAAGATTTTATTGTAACTAAATCCTCATTCATATGCGTAAAAAGCTTCCCCATAAACTTGAGGTTCCCAAAAGTAAACTGAGCCCGAAGTCATTTTTAGAATATTAACTTATAATTATAATATTTTGGCCGTTACGGCTCTCCTGATGAGCTACTTTTTTTGGTTTTCAGCAATAGTTTTCTCAAAAAATGTCACGCTGGCGTGTAGCGCAGAGGAATATTGGTCGCGTTCATCCCAACAAAGTTGATCAGGTAGCGATTTTTAGAGTGATCCATCAGTTCGTAATTCTGCTGAACGTGCTAATAAAACCATCGACATAATATGTCAAATGTAAATGAATACAACAACAACTCAATTTTATTTGATATATACAACAATTATGAAATTAGGTATTACTTCTAACCATTAAAAAATGGGATTTAATCACAATAAATTGAACTCCCCACTTTGGGGCATAATATGAATAGTTGAATTTCCTGACAAACGATACAATTTATCAATGAAATAATAAGTCACCTCCGGCTGTTCACTCATTTTCGCTAAAATAAAAACTAAAATATCTCCAAACAAAGATATTTATAGTATGTTTCCAGCATATGTCATAAATGACAGTTAATGCATCATCAATCGGTAGCGTGTAGCGTATTTTAATTTTGATTGAAAAAATGGCGACTGATACCACATCGCTCAATCTGATCAGTTAACAAAACACGCGTTCAGCAGGAAATTGGTGATCGCTTCGGTAGCGCTACGTTGTGATGAACGCGACCATTGGGAGATGGAATCACCTGTTATTTCATGAGTATGGAGAGTATAAGTAGGAAGGACTAAGTCATAAGGTATTAATACCAAGAAAGTGATCTCTCGTAACACGTGAACTAAAAATCAGAATATGATGGGGATGGGATCCTTTTCACGCCAGGATTTTATCGAGTCGTTCGATATCAAATGCGATCTTAGTATAGCGATAGTATCGTATCATCCCAATCTATTTTATAATCGAATTTCAATCGGGTGTTCTCGGATTTACAATTCTGATACGAGTGTTTTAAAGTGAAGTTAGTCGAAAATGGTTTTTGACGTTTTCGACAGACTTCATTCGATATTTGGCAGATTAAAAAACTCTTAACATTTTTGATCTTTTGATTTATACAGGGTGAATCACGACCAACGGGATGGAGGTTTATAGCGAAACGGTGAAAGTTTCAAAATGTTTGTCATCTCAGTAGTTCGTACATTCATATAGGCTACATTTAAGAATTATTTTGAAATATACAGGATGTTCCAATAAAGTGTGGCGTATCAAAGTTATACTTTTTCTTATGGGACACCCTATATTTTATTGCAGTTTTTGATTTTTCCTGGAAAATAAAGTACTCCTTTATCATGGTTCCCTATACCTAAATACAGAGGGTTCCGAGTTATGCTGACTTTTTTTAAAATGTGAACATATCGAAAAAAATTAATAACTCATTGATATAACAAATTCTAGAAAATTTTCTCTTACATCTCAATAGTTGGACATTTGTTGAATGTATTTCACGACTGAGTACTAAATATCTATTCACAGGGTGTTCAGAATTTTCAGTTTAATTATTAGATTCTTCAATGGGTAATATCGAGCTTATTTTAAATGAAACACCCTGTATTTTGATAATTCATCATATAAAAAAAATTTCCTCTTGCGAATGATATAAGCATGTCCTATACCTAGGTATTAAACTTTTCGTGCAATTTACAATTTTCTTAAATCGTATGGAAAATCGAGTTTAAAACAAAAAATTCATACAAATCTAGTCGGTACCTAACTTAATGACATGTCATTTTATGACATTTCTCTGTTAATTCTCTGAACAATCTTGCGTCAGTTTTAAAGTTTATCACTTAAAAAAATGAAGCAGTACCCGTTAAACGAAAAAGTCGACATGATACCTTGCATTGGGGAATGTTCAGAAACTTGCATTGGGGAATGTTCAGAAACTTGTCTCCTAGCATATAGAGTTTATGCTCAAAAGTACCCTAATAGAATTCACCCAAAGAAGGAAGTTCTTGAAAGACTGCTCAATAGATTTCGTGCTTCTGGTAGCGTTGCATACGAGAAGGTGACCAAAACTAAACCAGTTACTGGCGACAACGCCAACCTATTTGATGTACTGCTGTCGGTTACGGAAAATCCTAATACCAGTACTAGAAATATTTCGAGTGAATTAGGAATAAGTCAAATGAGTGTGTGTAGAATACTCAAGAAAAATCGCTACCATCCGTATCATCTCCAACTACACGATGACACAGGATTATGATAAACGTTTAAATTTTTGTTTATGGACTTTGGATAAAGTTGGAGAAGATCCTGATTTTTTCAATAATGTCTTGTTCACTGACGAATCAACTTTCCACAATAATGGGTTAGTGAATAGACATAATTTTCATTATTACGATACAGCAATCAAACATTTATTCCGCACTGTTAGAAACCACATCAATAGAAAATTCAGAAATAAATGGATAGGTAGAGGCGGTCCTTATAATTTGCCAGCTAGGTCACCAGAATTGACCAAGATGGATTTTTTCGAATGGGGTTATATTAAAAATATTGTGTATTCTACACCCCCTACTACTCCAGACGATATGAAATTGAGAATTTCGAACGCTTTCGCGACTAAAACACCCGATATGTTAAATAATGTAGGTAAATCGTTGGAAGCTAGAATCACGTGTTGCATTGCACAGGATGGTAAGCATTCTGAACATCTATTATAGTATCTTCTGTATGTTCCTTGTGGTATATTATTCATTCTTTTTTTAATTTCTTGGGAAATTATAGTAATTTTTCATTTTTTTGCTTTGAATAATTTGTTGTTCGTTTTGTAGTATTTATGTATTTGCTTTATTAAAAATGTGTTTTTGTTTTATTATGTACTCAAATACTTGTCGGT
>CAJUYH010011805.1:0-10671 GCA_910591685.1 Galerucella tenella | reverse complement strand
CTTAAGTTTCTATAAGAATAAATTTATACCTATGAATATAATAAGATCATTCATTTTCAACAATATAATATAATTTTTGTATTTGTTCAAAGTCACATAATGTCATTTTTACAAAGGACAGTTCCTGCTCACTGTTATTTTTCTCATTTTGGTGTTTGGAGCAGATCATAAACCTTGAGAGCAGTCCCAACAATAACTTCCCTACGAAATCAACAAGTCTTTGGAGCAAAATATATATAAATAGATGAGGTGTCCAGTCTCAGTGCTTCCTGTGGGAAGTTTCGAGACTTGATAAGTTGATCTGTGAACCCGGAAAAATTCAAAACTACTCTCACCCTTTCTTTTCTCACTCTTGCAATCAGGTATATCATTGAAGCAACAAGGGCAACTAAGAGAAAGACTGTTATATAAATAAACCAGACTTGACTTCCTTGAGCATCTGAAACAAAATAACACGAATATAATATAGTTCGGCAAATATTTATCTTCAGTATGTAGAATCACATATAGGACCAACAGTCAGCTCAGGAGGGAACAAAATACTTCCCCTCCATGAAACACCCTTCACTCTAGACTCGATTGATCTCGATAAACTTTCAGGAGAGGGTGACGCGACATTGACCCTCTCTTGTTCTATAGCTTTCTCTCTTCCACTCACATAATGGCTATACGGAACATAATTATTTGCCCAATTTGTATATATCGTGTTGATAATTTATATTTAATAACTATCTTATTATTACAATATGTTTATTATTTTAGGGCTCGTTATCCGAAGATAAAACACTTGTCAAACTCACTCAATCACTGTCACTTCTTACATTTCTCTCGACCCAACCTCCAATTTTGACAAACATGCCAATTGATTTTAAAAAATGTAATTCATGAAATTTAGATTTTTCACAATAAATGCGGTGAAAATTTTATTGATTAAAATTTCATCTCAACATTCCCTAAATTTCTTCAAAACTATATTTTTTTTATTTATTATTATTATTATTATTTTTTTAATCAAACCATAGAGATAGTAATAAGGAAGGAGACGACATCCAGTGTTAGGTTCCATATGTACATGTGGAATCAGTGGGCGTGGCTAAGTATGGTACGCAACGTATTTGTGCACAGAACCGGATTTGATATTTTTCGATATATGAATTTTTAATATTGATAATCGATGCAATGCAGTGAATCCTTCCTTTTTAATATTTGTAATACACCCCTGCATATTATTTATCTTACCTGTGGTACGTTATTCCCGAAGATTTCTTAGTATCCACCCCTGTCTCGACTGGTTCAACTTCTAACAGCACAAGAAACCATTTTAGGCAATCAATTAAAACAAAAGTATCTTTAAAAATGTAATTTACAACACCAATGACACTTAAAATAACTTTGACATTAGCGTGGCACGAAAAAGGCTGACCGAGTACGCTTTAGATCACGTGACTTCGTCTCTTCCCTTTATTATATCTCTATGAATCAAACAAAATATTTTTGGAGAAGTTTATCCCAATCTATGAAGTTCCTGAAACTATTAATTATTAACATCTAATTATCAACATATAATTACCTATAATTTTTTTTCTCACGCTGGGTTACTCATGTTGTTACTTTCTCTAAAATCAAATTTCCCAAAATATAATTTTTCTCTAACATAACCTTGTTCTGTTTCCCCCCAATACTGTTTTAAGAACAATCTTTCAGAATCGTTAAAATCATTAATAATTGTATCCATTACATGTTAACCAGAGCAATGGTTGATTATTCAAATGAGACCTAATTGTTTCCTTCAAATCTTTAATATTAAAAATATCTCTTAATTTAATTTTAAGACATCTGAAAAAAAAGCTTTGGATGCATTTTACGTATGTCTCCATCAAATTTCAAACTACTTTCTCCATGATTGCAATTGTAATTGATCCCTTGTGTATTGTTATTGTTGAGCTTTATTCTTTATGTTTTGAATTTCACTTTCCAATTCCATCATTTCCTTCTTAAACCCCTCTTCCGTTTCCGTTTCTAAAATTTCAAAGTCCCGTGTATTCTTATTTTCTTTAATTTGTTGTAATTTTACATCCATTTCCCTTATTAATTCTCTCTGTGTTTTCAGATTCATTTCTTCTGCTATCGATATGTTCAATTGTATACCTTGTTCTACATCTTGTGTCCTTTCATTATTTTTCATAATGTTTCTATCTACCTTTCCTATATGTTCTTTTCCTTCTCCACGCATCTTGTTCACCATATCATTTATTTCCTGTTTCCTATCTGTACTTTCCTGAATTAAGCTTGATTGTAATTTATTAATTTTTTCTTTTTGTTCTTTCTTATACTTTTCAAATTGTTTTCTCATTTCTGTTGAGTGCTCTTCGAATTTCTCTTCTTGTCTATCAAATTTTTCATTGATTTCTACCTTTGCACTTTTTATCTCTTCCTTCGTGCTCTTCATATCTTCTCTTGTGCTCTTCATGTCAGACATAATTGTTCTCATCATTTCCATTAATTCTTCAGTTCCTTTCGTTTTTTCCTCGGTGTAATAGCGTACTTCTTTCATGATACTATCTCCTCTTTTTTGTCCTGTTGTTTTTTTCTCTTCCATGGCTGTAGTTAATCTTTCTTCTAATGTTTGCTTACTTCCTTTTGTGTCTGAGTTTCTTAATTTTAAAAGTTCTTTGGGTTCTTCCACAGTCAAATTATTAATGTCAATTTTTTCTTCATTCATTGTAAAATTTTCCAAAAATCCTCAGATGTTATTCTTTTAATTATAACCCGTTTCTGTCACTGAGTCAAGTGCCCCACGTTGGGCGCCAATTGTGTTGATAATTTATATTTAATAACTATCTTATTATAATTTATTATTTTAGGGTTCGTTATCCGAAGATAAAACACTTGTCAAACTCTGTCAATCACTGTCCCTTCTTACATTTCTCTCGAACCAACCTCCAATTTTGACAAACATGCCAATTGATTTTTAAAAATGTCATTCATGAAATTTTGATTTTTACAATAAATGCGGTGATAATTTTATTGATTAAAATTTCATCTCAATACATAAATCTTAGATCAGAAATCTTACTTTTAAACCTTAGTTTAACTTCTCGTTCATCGAAGTCGCTCTTGTACGCAGCTTTACATTTATATGTTCCAGCATCCTCAACTGCAGTTCCGTTAAACACGAGAATTTGTCTGCTCTCTGTAAAACTTATTCTGGGTTCGTTCGGTTCCAAAAAAACATCATCCTGAAATAATATTGAAATGATAGATTAGACTTAAAACAGAAACTACTGCTGGTTATTCCTAATACTAGATTTAAAGCAAATACGTTCCTCAGAATATTCTCTTTTTTTTTCATCACATCAAATTCATTTCTCATCAAATTGAAGCGTGTTGGCAAATTGTTAAATGGATGATTTACCTTGTACCATGTAATGCTGGGCTGGGGAAATCCTTTAGCCTTGCAAAACATACTAACAGGCGTAGGATAATCTACGACCATCTCTTCTTTCATATTCGTTTCCACAATCTCAACTTTAGAGGGATCTGGAATATAAAGTGTGGTTGATTCAAATTCAATGTTTATATTTTGAAAATTGGGGAGAAATACAATAATTCAAATAACTCAAAACCCGACAATGATTTAAATTGGCGTATTCCATCCTTTTGAGTCCGCTCCACTTTTTTCGCTGGATACTGAGACACTGAAACTTACACTCGCACGTACGCGTGAGAAAACCCGCTCCATTAGGCATCCATCCCTAAGTCTATTAGTCCATGAGTGGATGCGAAATAGAACATTGTACCCCCTGTTATTCCGACAGGTCCTCAGGTCCTAGCTCGCGTTATCCTTCTCCTCTTCATTTTTTCCATAACGCCAAAATTGTCTTTTTGTTTCCTTTAAAGGGTATTATTCCTTGTTTTTGTCATTTTGTCGCCCGGTGCCTCATTTAAAGACCTGCCGTATCTGCTTTGATGGAACAATCCTTTTTCTTCCATTTGTTCCTTATGCTACAGTTTCGTACTCATATACAGAGCGTATGTGATCTTCTTCTCGTGTTTCTTCCACAGAAGCTTATTCCCCAGATCAGACTTGAATATTTGACTTCTTGTCTCCATTCAACCACCATTACAACCGCCTATACAATCTCCAATGTCAAAGTAAAATTGCATACAACTATGTATTCCTTATGAATATATTGAAAGGGGTCGTTTCATGGTGAGTAGTGTATTCTGTAGTTAGACAATCAAATGACTCAACAGGAGTACTTAAATGGGAGAAAAAAATTTCCAGCTGAAAATATTACCTTTTATTAAAAGATTTATAGACCTGTTTTCTTCCTTTCCACTGTAAGTGATTACCCGACAAGTATACACTCCGGAATCATTTTGATTACTGTTATTCATAGTTAATGTTGTACCATTCGAGTAGTTCGTATTGGTAGGTTTTAATGTAATTCCTGAAAACAGTTCCAATACAATAGAGAAATGTTATTATTCGGTTAATACTCACTTCCAGTTTCTTGGATAGCATTGTCATCCAAAAGCCAAGTAACTTGACTATAATTTGCAAGAGTAGCTGAACATTTAATGGAAATATTTTCTCCTTTCGCATATATAGCCGTTTTTAATTTGGTGTCTACTAATGCCGTATCAGCAAACCCAGTTATGGCAAATCCACCAGGAACATCTAAAATAAAATTAAAATAAACATTAGATAAGAGTTTTTTTCATAATTCTTGTGTGTGAAGAATGGGCTGCAAAAAGCTTGATGATAGTTAAACGTATGCCTCCTTGAGACTCGGTAATTTTGCTCATTTTCATTAACAATCAAGCGAAATAAATATTTGCCCGTGGGAGGAACGACAGATAATTTAATTGTTTATTGCAATGAAAAATTGCATTTTGCAATTTTAGTTTCACGTATGCCGAGACACCAAACGTTAGTTTATGAAAAAAAATCCATCGCAAAATGATCGGCATGCGTGCAGCGTGCAGCTTAAGGGCTGGCACACACCCTTAAAAGTATAACGAATTATATTATTACTAAATCATATCTTCACGTATGCCCTTTTGCAATTGGCCATTTTTTGGCCTAAAGTGCACAGAAGTCGAAGGTAGTAGTAATATCCGTCGGACATTGGGCGCGTTCCAACTAACAGATCTGCTAAACTAAGCAGAAAAAGGCGAGTACTCGGAACGCTCAATTTCCGCTTTCACTTGTCAGTTGTGACGACAGGTGTTTCTGTTCACGTAGGTATTGTCGGTGAGAAAATTTATTCTATTAACTATTCATTTATGGTGACTAATAATTCCACTGAACGCAATTATCAGTGTAATGTTGACATTATTGGGTGAAATTGTTCCATATGCCACAAAATGACAAAATTTGATTAGTTGTTGGAGCTGCTAAAAATTTTCATAAGTACAAACCTGTAACTTGATATAATGTTACGCCTTCATCACCACCTTCTGTATTCTTTGCGATGCATTTCACAAAACCTGATTCAGTTGCATTGATTCCAATTTCAGAAGTTACTTGAAGTTTTTCATGTTCTTTCACCTCACCTTTAACCTGAAGTACAAATGGCATCACACAGTTTTCCAACTTCATCGTTCGAATCGATACTTACAAATGAATATTTGCATTCTGGTCTTAAACAACTTTTGTATTCCCAACTAATATCAGGAGTTGGATTTCCTTCAGCAATACATTGGACTTTACCTTCTTCGCCCAATAAATGAAAATTATCCGTCTGAAGTGACACAGAAGGCTTACCTGGAATATAACCGGAATATATTTCGAATTATGGATCAAATTTGAGCCCAAGACACATCTTTCAAATTTGACAGCACGCATCATAAATCATTAAAAACGCCTGCTTGTATAGTTTGGCAAGTTTATCTGTAGCTACGGGGCGTCGGTAAGAGGGGAGGAAAAACATGGCGTATATCTGTCAAACGTACAAATGGCGTACGGTACCTATTTTACCAAGTAAAACTGAAATTACAAAGGTAACTGACAATAGAAACGCCACTGGATAAATCAATATCAGTCAATTGACGAAGTGAGAGGGAGAACATACGCACGCGCTTGCCAATAAGAAGTCAGCTGGTCCATAAAAATCACCAATTATGTAATCGGAGTGTGTGGTCATTATGGTTTTCGTACAACGTTGACAGAGCTTTAAGAATCCCATAACAAATTTGGAAAAGTGTTCTCTTTTAATATTCATAAATTGGAAAATAATGTTAATAGAATGAATCCAACGAAACAAGCACATTATAAAATGAACGTTCAATCATATTTTTAATATTGTTAATAATAAAAAGACCCATTTATAATTATTATCACTACATAATCAGTTCTTCTATTTTTTCATAGTTAAACATGACAATGTCGAATGTTTCGACTGCATTCCTTTCACGGTTTCAGATAAACTTGCCAAAGTATAGGTATATACCACAGAGAACACCATCTAACAAGAGACGAAAGCTTTGTCGGTTCCTTTGAAGTCGGACTAACACGATATTGAGCGGAAATGCGTCGAGGCATTGACACATAAACTACCTGATACACTGAGAAAAGTAACACTACACTAAGAAAAATAGTAGTGTTGATGAACTTGCCTCCCAATTAGGTCTACAGAATATTATTTTAACTACTAACATAAAGCGTTTTTGATTATTTATTTTTGGCTGCTAGTAGCAGCTCGTAGTGACTGAATTATGTTCGTTTATTACCGGGCGTGACGCCTAGTCTTACCTTCCCCTTGCCCCTTTAGCACATACACGGACATTAAATATTTGACGTTTGTCCGGTTTGACGTTTATTCAAAGGTTAAGATTGTGCCGATTACGATTTAATACGATTTAAACCTTACTAAAAATATCTAAATAAGCAAAATTTTCTTATCAAAAACATTATAATCGAAAGCTGTTCTTCTAACAACACAGGAAATTCATTGGCATTGGCACATGTCAGGTGGTTTTGAGCATCCTAAAAAATCGTGTTCGATTTGCTCAAAAGTCGTGACGACTGAGGCGTCACGCACAAGTGCTTGAAGCCCAAATAAACGAAAGCAACAATAAGAACACCTTATTATTCATCTCATGTGTGTAATGAGAAGTAGCTCATTTTCAGCCTAATTTTAAAATAATACACGTTGAACTGAGGAGAATGTACGGAAGTGACGGCTTGACATTGACAGATAAACTAGTTAATTCACGCATGTGCACACAAATTTGCGATCACAAATACTACTTTCTTTCGCCTCTTGTTAGATGGTGTACCCTGTGGTAGGTACTAGCTGAATTTGACTACGTTGATGTTATTTATTGGCCTTGCTTAAGTGTATCTGCTTCTAGGAGAATTCAAGATATGCAAAACTGTTCCTCAAGACTGATCTGTGGTATCAGAAGACGTCAAAGAATTTCCCACAAACTCAACACGGTCGAACGGCTCAGTATGGTAAAGAAACGATATCTTTATTCGGCTCGCTTATTCCATGAAATTATTAAATCTAGACAACCCTCATATTTAATAATCACAGCATCGCCATCAGATTAGTACCTTGTAAAGATACATTTTTTATTTTAAAAATGAACCCAACATAACATCACTATATGATTCCAACATATTGTATACAGTGTGTCGCAACAATCAGGGGAAGTTTTAAGTTATATACAAAGTGGATTTTACCAAAAAGTACTTCAAAGCCATACTTCTATAATGTATATTGAGCTTTGATACAAAACACGGTGCTATAGACTTGTCGCCCCTTTGCCAAATGAAAAGCAGTCAGAATTTTTTTAACCTTTTTTTTCCTATTTTACTTTAATTTTACATTCAAAATAAATCTGCAAAGGTAACAGTGAAGAGGATCCTAACCAAAAAGTTCTATCAAATCCATAATATTATAATAATATATAATAATATAATTTTATGACAACTGTTATAATGCAAGTTTATCTGAAACTACGGGGCATCGGTAAGAGACGAGGAAATATGGCGGTATCTGTCATAGACGTACAAATGGCGTACGCTACCTATATTACCAAGTAAAACTGAAAAAACAAAGGTCCACTGACAATACCAACGCCACTGGATAAATCAATATCAGTCAATTGAGAAAGTGAGAGGGAAGAACACCTGCACGCGCTTGCCAATAAGAAGTCAGCTTTCGGGTTTTCGTACAACGCTGCCAGAGCTTGAAGAAGCCCATAAAAAATTCGGGAAAGTGTTCATCTTTTAATATTCATAAATTGAAAAAATAATGTTAATAGAAAAAATTCAAGTAAACATGCACATTAAAGAATTAACGTTTAATCATATCGTTAATATTGTTAATAATAAAAAGTCCCTTTTCTAATTATTATCACTACTTACTTAGCACTTCAGCTTTTTCATAGTTAAACGTGGCATTGTCGAATGTTTTCGACTGCATTCCTTTCACGACTTCAGATAAACTTGCCAAATAAAAGTATAAATAATTCTTACCAGTAACATTCACTTCAAATTCTAGAGATTTATACTCGTACTTATTTTTTCCAAGTAGAATATAACAACCAGTGTCTCTTACTTCGGGGTTCTTGATTTTTAAAATTGTAATTTCGTCTGTTATGCTCCAATTACTAGTGAAGGATATTTCATACTTTTGTCCATCTACTAATGGAATGGTATTATTAACATTACGAAACCTAAAATTATAATTTTTTGTCAAAACACTTCGAAAGCAGGAATTCACGACTAGGAATCTGAAGTGAGTGGTACTCCCTACATAGGATTTAAAAGTTAGTGTAGAGTTTTAAGGGTGATCTGGAAAAAAAATCAAGACGAGTTGGTGAATTTTTGGAAATTTTTGAGACAGGAAGGAAAAATTTTGTTTGAATATAAATATAAGTTGAACTAATCTAAATTATCAATGCTAATATGGAAGTAACAATAAGGAAGATGTAAAATAATATAAACCCTATTCAAATTTTAAATTTGGTCATCAGAAAAAGAGATAAAATACCAACTTAAATCTTAATATTGCAAAATTTTCAAAAATCCACCTACTTTATTTATCTCGCATCGCGTCTCGATTTTTCTTTGGATCACTTAGGGCCAACTGCACCGTTTCTTCTTCTAAGTAATACTTTCATAAGTAAAACTTGGTGTAATTCAACTGCACCGTGTCTTATTTAGCTAAGTCGACTAAAGACAGGATGTGGACAGGCGGACAGGGATTTTGATTTTGGTAAAAATTGAAATGTGACAGTGACTTAATTCTGATAATGAGAATGACAATTATATTCAAAATATAAACAATAAAATATTATGATGTAAATGAAGAGCTGCGTCTCCCATTGATATATGCCCAGTGTTCATGGATAAAACTATCGATCTTTTAATAGTGGTAGTAGAAATCTGATTGTTTCTTTTCGTAATCGAAACTTTTAAAAAAATTTATATTCGGATAGGGTGTTATAAAAATCTTGTCTGGGAATTGTAGTCTTGCGGGAACACCAGATTCAATTAATTCCATTCTGTAAAGGTTATCAAAAAGCTCTATATCCATTATTAATTCCATTTTGTTTGATTTTATAAACTAACCTCTCTATATTTTGATCATTTTGTCTGCCAAGTGCCAAGATATAACCTTACTTTCACCTAAGTAGGACTTAAGTCGAACCTACACTTCGACTTACGTTAAGAACGACTTACGACGCCGTGCAGTCACACATATTTCCTAAGTCTTACTTAAATGCTTAAGTAGCAGCGGTGCAGTTGGCTCTTATCTTTTGAAATTTTAAATTATTCAATTGCTTCATCCAAAATTTCACATATATGTTAATACTATGAATTTGACTTTAACTTCCTTTTTGAATGATTCACGAATGATTGACAATTGACATTATCTGTCATATCTAAAGGCTCGATCGAAAACAAATATTCATTTTATTATAATGAAACATTGATATTGGAAGTACATTTTTATCCGAAGCTTCATATCTACACAGAACCCAACTTACCAAGTAAAGTCAGTTTCTGGATGACCCCAAACACTAGCTTTTAGTTCCAGATAATCATCTCCGGCTTTCCCTACTCTTTTATTTGAGTAATCTACATAACTCATATTAATAAAATGCTCATCTTTATCTAAAAAAGTAAATCTTATCAAACTTGGAAGCAATTTTGTTCACTAGAACATGAGCTTAAGTAGTTTTTAGCCTAAATAGGTATGGAGTTGAGTATCCGAGTTAAACTAATTTACCATCAGCCTGATAACTTACCTAAAACTTTAATTTTTATGTTCGAAGAGGATGAATGGTTTTGAAAATCGGATGAATGGCAAATATAAACTCCCGTGTCATTCGATGTCACTTTCTCGACAATAAATATACTATAATGAGATGTGTCATGATGCTCTATCCTTTGCTGCTGTTGAAATACAAACAAATAATGGTTGAACGGTCACGTTTTTTGAAAATATTCCAAAACTTTGTCAACCGATAAAAGTATAACACTATTATTCAATATCTAGATTCTGTTTCACGTAAGAAGAATCCATGTGAAGTTGCAGTGGTATGCGCGAACTTGCTGTCAAAACCAGCACCATACCGTAACGTTTGGACATTTCAAAGTATAATACAAAATTAGAATCTGTCAACCTTGACTGAAGATAATTTTTC
>CAJUYH010011804.1:0-10671 GCA_910591685.1 Galerucella tenella | reverse complement strand
GAGGGCCTTATAGACCCACTCACCACAAACCTAACCTAACCTAACCTTGTTCGGGTTATGAACGTGAGTGTAATGTTGTCAGAGTGTGTATTTCTCATTTTAATTTGGTGTAAGGAGGATCACCCGTTACATGAAATATACATATTATTAATTTTATTCGCATATAACATATATAACATAACACAGTGAATCAAGAATATAGAGGTGAAAGTTATTATTTTTCTATTCTACCGTAAGCTTACTCTGACAACATCGTGGAAAACTTCACTTGTCAGTGTCAAAATTGTGGTACTGTTATTTTCATTTCACAAAACAAAAAAGATATCCCAATTTCACGGAGTCAGAGCGACAATTAGGTACTTATAAAAGTAGCCGTTCACCATAAAAGTATAATAGAATGCAAAGAGACGGATGCTGTGACTTGGCGAGAATAGCTGGAATTTGTTGGAGTATCATGAGAACACTGGGTTTAGATAATCGAAACCGAGTAATAAACTCGTCATCATCGAGCTCTTCAAAGGGATTCATCCGTTCTTCAACAGTATATGGTCGTCTTTCGTACTCTACAAATTCCAATATCTCGCCAATCTCCAAGCTGTTCATCTAAAAGGTCGTCAAGTTCCTTAAGATACATTGACAATAACAATGGAATAAAATACAAACAGAACCCATATGCTACTAAACTACTATAAAAGAATCAATTAAGCTTCTCGATTTCACCATAAACGATAATAACACAATCAAATTTAAAGTTGAAATAATCTTTGTTGCAAAATGTAAGCAAACATGAAAAAATCATGACACAGTTTGTTGTCAGTTAGAATCTATGGTTAGAATAACGGAACACCACTTTCTCGTATTTAACTGTATGTTCTATGGTTAACATCAACTTGATAGTGGCAGCCGAAAGTTTGACTGCCAGCTAATGCAAACTGGCAGTTGATAAACACTTTGACCAACAGCTAAGATTTAGCCGAAACAATATTTTACCGAGCATTGATAAACTCGCCCTTACACACTATAATAAACTTAATTTATATACACACTACTTAATGTCTATTAATTTATCTACACTCGGTATTATAATTGTCCTAATTTATATTCAACACTATTTATATTCACTTCTGTTGACTCACTGTATACTGAAACTGTTTACCGATTCACTGTATACAGAACAACTTCTCGACTCACTCGAAGCCCGCATATATATATATATATATATATATATATATATAACTCCGCAGTTCCAGAACATTCGCGACAAACCATTGTACGCATTCCACGCTGTTCGAGAACAGTCTCGTTATTACCTGCGAAAGAACTTTTCTAGAAAGGTCGCATTCATCGTTTGCGACAGGACCGGCTTCGAAATTAGTGAGTTCGTAACAGTACCCTGCTTCAAGCAAAAAATTTTTTGTTTCCTGATAAATGCTTTATAATGTTTATATTTACAAGTTATAAGTATAATAAATGTTATATTTCGATTTCGATTTAGCAGTGAAAGGGTTAATTAACGTTATGCTTGTATTAGGCTATTTTATATTGTACAATATTATTTAATATTGTATTGATATGAATTTAGTGTTTTGTGTTTGTTGTGTGTTATTATGATTATTAAACTTTTATTTTGTTTGTTTTGAAGTATTTATTTGTTGGGCGCCAATGATTTTAAGAAATTTATTTTATGGTTATTGGTATCATACACCACTTACCGGTTTTCTAGGACTCTTCAATACTCAGGGTGAGTTCAGGTATTAAATAGTTTATTGGTTTTTTTTTTAAAGAAATTTTCTTATCAACTCTACTTACCTTTATTTTTATAACTTTATTTGTTTTTTAAAACTTTTAGGCCGGTCCTGTGTCCTTGCCTTGAATTGTTTGATAGTGTACTAAGTTTTCCCAACCTTACCGAAATGAAAGAGAAAATTAGTTTCGTAATCTGTGAAATGTTAATAAATTCATTCTTTTTCTGTTAGGTGTATTTATACAGATTTAAAAGGTAAACAAAGACAAATTTTTTTTTCAAACTCTTACCTAAATGGTCTTTCACTCCTGAACATTCAAACTAATGAAAATTAACATCTAGTTTTTACACAAGTTATGCAACTCCTTTTGCACACAATATGTAAAAGGGATAGTATACAAATTATTCTTATGCTACTGGTTGAAATATCTGTTTTAACAAAATGGACGACTCTCCAACATCAAAGATGAGATATATTTATCAAAATTTTATTATCACCACACACATGTAAGTCGATTATTCAAATTATAGTTTATCAAATACCTTTTTCCTTCTACGTTTTGAAATTCTAATAGTTACTTCTTTTTATGTTTCAGACCGCTCTGGGCCTGTCAGTCCTTGATTTGGATTGCTTCGCTCAGATTCCGTCGTCAGCTTGGAGAACTTTCAGTATAAATGGCCTCTTAGAGTTTTCATTTATGGTTTATTTGAAGGTTTTATCAATTTAAGTGGATATTTACCACATAATTTTAACAGGAACTTGTAGTAAAAGGTTAGTAACACTTTTGCACTATTTAATTTCAATTTTGGAGAACTTTCAGTATAAATGGCCTCTTAGAGTTTTCATTTATGGTTTATTTGAAGGTTTTATTAATTTAAGTGGATATTTACCACATAATTTTAACAGGAACTTGTAGTAAAAGGTTAGTAACACTTTTGCACTATTTAATTTCACTTTTCAACTTTGTTATGACTTAAATTTTAATTACTTTAACAATACAAAAAGAAATTTTCTTTTCAAATCTGTATCTCCTTTAGCTAAGGGACGCTTTCTTCCCGTTTCTAATCAATTACAACGTAATTCCTTATTTTTTTTAATCAACAACCATCAAATTCATTTAATAATTTTTTATTTTTAGTACTTGACTTGAATGTTTATTCATTCATTCATTCGAACGTTTGGGTTGTGCTCAACAGCCCGGGCACTTGACCTAAGTCATTGTACCATTCCCAATGTTATCTACTTCCACTCCAAAAGTTTCGTGTCCTCTATATAGGCCACTAGCTTATTTGGGGGGATTTTAAGTAGTTCTGATGGTTGTATAGTTTCCTTTCCAAAATGCTTCTGTCTGAGTCCTTCTAAGTTCTTACATGAGCAGAATATATGAATAGGTGTTTCATCCCTTAGTTCGCACTTCCTACAGAAAGGTTCACTGACTATTCCCATTCTGTACAAATGTTTCCTTAGAGTGCAATGTCCAGTAACCAGGTCGGTTACTGTCTTCAAGTGTCTCTTGCTCAGTTTCAATAAACTGGTTGAGAGTTCTTTGTTTACCTTTTTCAGTAGACTTTTTGTGTGAAGATGACCTTCTGTCAACCTCCATTTAATTTGGTGTTCTTTGTCTAGCCAGTTCCGGATTTCCCCTCTTATGTAATCCTTTGTGATTCCACAGAACGGTTCCGGACCTATAAAGTCTCCTTTAGAGCCTTGTTTAGCTAGCTGGTCCGCCAACTCATTACCAGCAGTCCCTTCATGTCCCGGCACCCATACTAGAGACACTGTGTTGTCTCTTGCCAGCTTATTAAGGGACTCTTTGCAGTTTTTAACCAGTCTAGATTTCGTGGTAGGATTGCTGATAGCCTTCAGCAATGCCTGGCTATCAGTGAATATTTTTATTCTTTGTCCGGTATAACCCCTCTTGATATTTTCATCAATACAGGCTATAGCAGCAATTGTTTCTGCCTGGAATACAGACGTGTATCTACCAAGGCTGAAGAACATTTTCTTCCTAGGTCCATTTATACCCGCCCCAGTGCCATGGTTGGTTTTAGATCCATCAGTGAACCAGCTGATATCCCCGGGATTTCCCGAGTGCATCACCTGTTGCCTAGATGGAATGATAATATTCACTCGCTCAGTGAATATATTCTCTGGTATCATATTATCCAGACCCATCTGAAAGTTTGGTTCGTCTAGTATTGTCCCAGTTATATCGGTATGTCCCCCACGTACATTGTTCGGGGTCCACATGCCTCCCGATTTCAGTCTAAGAATCGCCATCATCGCCTCTGCCCTAACAAAAAGTTCCAGAGGAGGGAGGCCTATAAGGGCTTCCATTGATGACGTGCCCGTGCTGTTCATTGCCCCGGTAATACCGAGGAGAGCTTGTCTTTGGATTGTAGCCAATTTGTTCTCTACTGAGGACACTTCTGTCCTTCTCCACCAGACTACCGTTCCATAGGTGACCGTAGGCCTAATCACTGTTGTGTAAAGCCAGTGTACCACCTCAGGTCTTATTCCCCAGGTTTTTCCCATAACTCTTCTGCATTGCCAAAATAGTCTGGTTGCCCTGGTAGTAGTTCTTTCCAGGTGTGCCCTCCAATTCAATTTAGAGTCGAGGGTCACTCCCAGGTATTTCACCTCTTTGGATATTTCGAGTGCTTCTCCGAACAGTTGTACCCTGCCCTCTGGAAGAGCCCTTCTATTCGTAAAAGCAACTAGTTTGGTTTTTTTTGGATTGACTGTTAGGTCCTCTTTAAGGCACCAGTCTTCCACAATTCGCAGTGCTTCTTGTAAGACATTTGCGACCGTCTCTGGGAATTTTCCCTGGGTGACAATCACAAGGTCATCCGCGAAGCCCTGCGTTTAATTTTATGTTCCTTTTTTAATATGAAAGTTTATTATTAATATCTTTAAACACTTCATTGTTGTTTTTATCGTTTAATTACAAAATTTTAAAAATTATTTGACATTTGTTTTTATTTCTGTTACTAAGGTCTTTTCTTCCGTTCGGGTTGACAAATCTGAGTTCACTCCTAGTTAACTATCATAGAGACTAGATAAGGAGAACTAACTCATACGGGAAAATTGACAAATCTGTCCTCAAAATCGTCTTTCTAAGTAGTTTGGTTTTTGGCCGCAGCGTGCGCATTGTACCTTAAGAACCCATTTCTGACAGAAACTACAATAACCTTACTTTTTATTGATGACAGTTATACCAATCTATGGTACCAATAGTAAACATTACTAAAATGCAAAGTAAGAACTAGAAATATAAAAATTATTTAAAATAGACAGGGTGCTCTTTCTATTTTTATGTCAGATTTTATATAACCTAACTAATAAATTTTTTATTTTCCAGGTTCTTTCTTTTTAGATTAATTTTAGCCAAGAAACTTTTATAAAGCTTTTGAAGACTCTGAAATTATGTGAAAAGGATTTTAATCAATTAGAAAGAAGTTATCAAGATTCCTGTTTAAAGTTTGGCTTAAAGTTCAAATATATTTCAGGTGATTTGTTTATTTTTATTTTGTCAAGTTTAATTCAAATTTTAGTTTATTTTTTATTAGTTACATTATAAATTTCAAACTGTTTTCTCTAGTTTGATTTATTTTTGTTTATTGATAAGAAAAATTTCCCTTTTAAATAGTTTTTATTTTTGAAATTTTATACTGAAATAACCCTTGTTTGGTGTATGTGGTGTATGATATTATTTTCCATATCAAAATATTATAACATATTGTAATATCAAAAATGATTTCTTTTTTAATAGAGGAATATGTAGGTTGGTAATAAATTTGAATTTTTTTTTAATTTAACGTGAATCTGCGTTTTTCGAAAAATCGCTAAACCGTTTCAATTGTTACAAGTTTTGTAAAATACTGTCTACATTCGTCTGCACTTTATTTTCTCTGTCTAAAATTGTTGTCGAAATCACTAAAAGAAAAATAATTTTCCTACGACCGTGCGTTTTAACCCACTTTCCCGCACGCATTTTAGTTTTGAAAGTGTCACTTTCCCGCACTAGTGCGGGAAAGTAGGATTATGCAAATTTTGACCTTATTAGATAGTTTTTTACTTCGGAAGTTATAACTATTGTTACAACAGGTAAATAAATATTTACGAAATAGTCAATCAAATAAAATATACAGATATTTTCTAGCTTTTTGTTGCATTTTTAATTTTTTGAAAATATGAAATAATGAAGATATTTTGATATAACCCTGTACATTCTTTGAAGTAGTGTCACAAAACAACTATCAAACCAGTAAAAAAATATATCATATAAAATTCTTTAATCTACAAATGACATAAAACCGTTGCTGTCACCTTCATGTGACCTGCAGCCGATGCCATCTTCCTCGACGTCATCTACAATAAAACAATTTTTGAAAAATGGGTTGGTATACTTTTTTGTATATACGGTCGTAGAAAAAATAATGTTCCTAACTCATGCGTAAAGTGTCTTTCCCACTTGCCCGAACTCTCCGCGTCGTTCGGGTCAACTACAGTGGCGTGCGGAGCGCGTGCGGGAAAGTATCACTTTCCGCACTTGTTAGGAAAATAACTATTTACGAATGTTACTTCAAATAAACAGACTAAGACATTTGTTATCATATAAAAAGTGGAGCATCATTTTACGGGGCGAGTCTTATTTTTTTCGATGTCGACGGAAGATACTCGTCGCCTTGTGAATCTGTCTCTTCCGCCCCCGCCATATCCGAAGGAGAGGAATCGAAAGATTGGGTCTTCTTCGATTTCGTTTCCGATGGCATCTATTATGTCTGGCACGTTGTCTCATGTTTTGCCACTGCAATTGGAGAAAATAATGGAACACTTCAGACCAGCTTTTCGGCAACCGCAGGCAGCTCCGCAATTTTTGGTGCATATGCTCGATATTATTTGCAACAAACTCGACGGCTCGGGAGCTATAGCAGTTCGAATTGGTTTAAGTCCCAGTGCAGTTCGCTTCCAACCCCATTTTTCAGCGTCGTGATCAAATCCAAGCCAAGTTTGAACCTGGTGGTAGACTCTAAAAGAATGGTAGCGTGCCGTATCTAGTGTTGGAGGTAGAAGAGACAGATTCAACGTTGTTCGCCAATTTCCCGAGGCATTTGTGGCGAAGCGTGTTAATAGAGACTTCCGATTCGTCACCTCCGTACAGCGCAAAAAACGTTCTTTTGGTTCGAACGAAAAAAATATTTTTTTAGAAAAACAAAAAACCGCAATTTTAACATGTTTGTCTAAGGGTGGGTATTATAAAACTATTTTGACATATTGCTAAAAGTTAACTTGTAGAATGACGTCACATGTTATCGTTAACTTCAAAATAGCCGAGTTAACTTTGTCGGGTGGAAGAGGTATCGATTAAAGTTAACTTTAAGGAAAAACCATGTGTTTCGTGATTATTTGATAGTTACTTTGTTTTGTCGGTTCTGTCAACAATTTGGCATTCATAACCTTAATATTCTCAATATTGTGATTGCTTTTAGGTACTTTGTTTTCTTTTAATTTTGCAATGTTAACAAACGATATCCAAGATATTTTTGAGGAATTTTTAACCGACGATGAAGAAGATGCCATGAATATTGTTGAAGGCCCTCGGCGACAAAGAATATTTAGGAATCGGCTGGACCATTTCACTTTGTGGAATGAAACAGAATTTAAAAACCGATTTCGATTATCAAGAGAGTCCGTACGCTTGTTAATGGGTCACATTGAAGTAAATTTACAAAGAGCAAGTAGTAGGTCAGTAGTACCTATTTAAATTACTGCAGGATTATAATTTTCATCATCATTCCATGCAGCTTCTTTATCTTTCCACAAAACAGTGTCACTTATTTTGCACTCCACAATGTTCTTAAATTCTTCCACTAATAATAGAAGAGATTCAATTTCTTCAGTGGAAAATTTATGGCTCTTCTATCCATTCAGACAGGAATACAGGAACAAATAAAATAAAAATTCGACCTGTGAATTCGACACTGGAAACGAAATAACAAATTCATAAAACAGACATTAGAACTAAAGTCGAAATGCCAAAACTCCATGCCATAGAGAATATTTCTCTATGTTCCAGGCTATTCTACTTTTTATTTTTCTTCGTTTTTTTTGAAAATGAAACTTTTATAACACTGACATTGTAAAACCTAAAGTTATCTTGACTGTTAAAGTCAAAGTTAACTTCAAGACATGTTTATAATACCCGCCCTAATGCAGAAGTTTTCAAAGAATCTGTAATTTTGTTATTGCTTGAAACCTGTAGTAACATTTGTTTATGCTTGACACTTTTAGCATGACTCTTGGATTACAAATTTGTGAGCCAATATACTGGCCTGGCAAACCTTGGAGGTACCTCAGACAGCCAACATCCAACCCTTAAAATCTGGGTTATTTAACCACATTGCATTGAACCTGTATATTCTTTTATAGTCAGGTCGACATAATCTTTTTTGCTTTTTTGGTAGATGCTCCGTTTCCGATTCACTGGAATCATTGCTAATCTCTGCAGATTCAGAAAGAGGGTCCTAAAATTTATTATAATTGAACAAATTATATAATAATTCTCTGAAACATTACCTTCTCATTTATACTATTTTCACATAGCTCAGTGCTTAAGAGGGGGAAATTCCGAAGTACCTGAAATATATACTACACTTATAGGCGCAAGATTGAATATTATACAGCATTATAATCTGGTTATAATCTCATTTACAAATAGCTCCTAAACTATAAATGCTACGGGAAAAAGTTTCCAATGAAATTTATAGAAAATTTCATGCTCTACAATTCAGTTACCACCATTTTCAATTCATCATTGGCCATTAACTAAATATTTAGCAAAAACCATATTAAAAAATGTTTGGAGCGCTATAATTAAAAACATATGCGTTGAACAAAAAAAAGTTTCGACTAAAAAAGATGGCAAATATTATTATCTACAAAAATGATCTGTTGTCGTACGATGCGCGGTTCGCGAGATATTTAGTAAAACGTGTTTTTCAAGATGGTGGCTGAAGTGAAGCCCCCCCATGACGCCAACTTGGATTTACATTCAGGGGACACCACTGAACATATTCAAAAAAAATACCTGTTCCCATACGTTTTTTTCAGAACGTACTTTTTTGGCTGGGGCTCTTGGACTAGACGACCGACTATTAAATTATGTGTTTTCCTATAACGACCTCGGAGTTATCGTAAATAGCAGCCTAACTTGGTCTGAGCAGATAACTTCAATCTGTAAGCGCACGAACACAAGACTGCATCTCATTCGCAAGTGCTTTTCGAGTGTTTTGTTTCAGTCGTTTTGTAATATCTACATATCTATGTCCGACCAATTCTCGAATACGCCGGTCCAACGTGGAACCTAGTTCGTGATAAAGATATTTTGAAAAATGTTCAAAGAAAAGCCACTCGACTGTCCCTGGGACGGCGAAGATCTTCCTACGAAGAAAGACTCTTCATGGTCAACCTTTGAACTTCGCAGACACCGTGGAGACTTCATTACCACTTTTAAAATATTAAAACATTGTCAAAGTACTAGAGCATCTATCTGTCGAAGGAAACTATGCAACGAGAAAATCTGCTTACCAATTGCAGTTACTGAGTTACTAAACCAATATTTATCTTGGGCTTAAACATAATTGCAAGATACAATGCAATTTCGGAACCCCTTGTAAGTGTTTTACAAGGTAAAAGTATGGATTTGGTTATGGCGAACAAACATATTAATAATAATAATAATAATAATTTATTTATTTACACATAATTCAAAAAAATCCATAAATACATAAGATAAACAAAACGACGTTATGCGAAATAAATAAATACACACACTTGCGAAACCTATAAGGCTTGTTTGCAAGGAAATAATACTATACTAGGTGACAAGTAAATAATAATATGTAATACATAATAATTAATAGAAATTTATAATGTAATTGAAGATTAATAAAATAGAAAAAGATTAATAGAATAGAATAGAAATTGATAGAAACATTATTAATCATTATTTTCGATAAGATTGTGAATAGCGTGTCTATTTGTTTTGGAAATATATTCATGGAGTTTTAGAGTTAGTACCTACCTTTACAAAAGATTCACATTTTATTTGTTGGGGTATAGCATTATATAGCTTAGGTCCAAGAAACAAAAAGCTTCTTTGCCCAGCTGTTTTTTTCATTGCTGGATTCAGGTAAGTATGTTTGTTTCTTGTCGCATAATTGTGAGTTTGAATTTGCAGATTTGATTTAAGTTTATGTTGTTTTAATACCGCTTTTTTTAAATATAATTGTCTAACATCTAATATTTTCGTTTCAGTATATAAAAGTTCACTGTTATAACTTCTTGTTTTTCCAAGAAGGATTTTGAGGAATCTTTTTTGCGAAACCTGGAGAATGTTACAGTAAGTCTTCGCCACTCCACCCCAGCTGATTAGACCGTAAATTAGGTGAGATTCAACTAAACTTCGATAGACCATTAGTTTTTGTTTATATTGTAGATGATATGAGATATGTTTAAATTTATAGAATATACACCTCAATTTTTGAGCTAAGTAGTTAATATGATTATCCCATCTAGGATGTGGGTCTATCATAATTCCTAAATATTTTATTTGTTTTGCAGGTTGAATATTGGTATTTTTTTGGACATTAATGGTGTAGTTCGGAAGATCTGGTTCTAGGGATGCAAAAGGCAGGTAAACAGTTTTTTTATAATTGATTGAAAGAAGCCTAAAGTCAAACCACTGTTTTATACAAATTAAATCATTTTCAATTTTTAACTTGAGATCGTACCAATTCTGATCACTATATATTAGAACTGTATCGTCTGCAAAACTGATGATTTTACTGTTACTTTGAACCACAAATAAGTTATTCAAATAGATACTAAATAAAACAGGGCCCAGAACCGTACCTTGTGGTAC
>CAJUYH010011803.1:0-10671 GCA_910591685.1 Galerucella tenella | reverse complement strand
AGTGTTGTCCAAGTATCATCTCGAAAACATTACGAGACCATGCTAGACTCTTGAAAGCGAGAGTGTTGTCCGAGTATCATCTCGAAAACGAGAGTGTTGTCCGAGTATCATCTCGAAAACGAGACTTAATGAGGAATTATCACTTTTTATTTATTCAAAATAACCCTGTGTTGAATAAGTGATTCAACGTGTTCATTATTGTATAGTAAACAAGCATTATTCAATTTTCAGTAGATCAAAGTAAACCGTATATTCACATCGTCATGCCTACGGGTGACACAGAATTCTTTTTTTCCATTTTTCTGCTCTTTGAATGCGTTTTGTGTTAGTGTGAGTTATTGTTTTTAGCGCCCGGGTTTTTCTTTCTTTAGGATTTACGTAGATGTCTATTTTGCATGGAAGTCGGATTACATTTGATAATTGTAACTTTGTTATTGTCCAATTTTTTAGTATAAAAAAAATAGAGATTCTGAATTGGTTGACGACAAAATGGAGAAAACAATTATATCAATATCTTTGGGTTGAACATAATAAATCATAGGAGTGAAGTTCTTGATTTATTGTCGAAAGATTCATAAATCTTTTAAAAGAAATATATATCATCGTTTCTGCTTTGAAGATCCTGACAATATTTTTCAATATTTGTTGATACTAAGTGTCTTAAACAACCTATTATATATTTCTGAATAAAACATTTAAATGGAAATATATCTTGTCAATCCCAATTTCCCGATTGCTATGTTCGTTTTGAAGAAGTCAGTTATATAGCGTGTCCCAAAAACCAACAAAACAAAATGTTTTGCTGGGAAACATTGAGTTGCTGTTTTGTTGGTTAACGCCTTTTCTTCCCATAGATGTATGTTAGGTCCGTTGAAGAAAATATTTAAATTTTAAACTTATAACTAAATTAGGGGGAGTTACACAATGATTTATTACATACTGCTATAGCCAAAATACTACCTAACTACCATGTACTCTGAATCACGAACGATAAATTGAGAAAAGTTGCTTACTGACAGTGGGCTTTCGTCAAAATTACCACGCTATGTAAAATTGTACAGCTCTGACAGAGATATTAGTGTATATATTACAAAACTTACTATCTTAGGCTAAAATAGACAATCGACTCCAAGATTCTATAGATATTTAATTTTATTTCAACATATTGTTTGATACTATTATAAAGTTTTTGAAAATTACTTTTCAAAGAACATAGACCATCCACTGAGAAGCAACAACTACTTCACGGGCTATATGCCACGAAGGACATTGATTTATACTCCAAGCTAATCGGGGCTAGTATTCTGGAGTGCTGTGCAGTTGGAAAGTATGTGGTTGGAGGTTTCTTCTTCCATTCCACAAAATCTGCATTCTTCTTCCCCCACTATTTTGAGCTTTTTCAGGTGCCCATTCAGGCGACAATGTCCCGTTAGGATCCCTGTTAAAACTCTTAGCGCAGTTTTACTTTGACTTATGCATTCATTTGATCTCAACAGGTTGTAGTCACCCAGAAGAGTCTTTTATTGTATAAGACCAATTAGATCTTTCCAATGGTCAGATCTTCTCTTTTTCTCGGCTTCAGGCCCCCAGAAAGGTATTACAGTCCCCCTCTTTGCTAGTTCATCTGCTATTTCATTTCCTTCTATTCCAGTGTATCCTGGAATCCATACTAAGGTGACTATATTGTTCTCGCCTAGTTCATTGAGTTTGTCTAGGCATTCCCACACCATTTTGGAACTGATTACACAAGAGCTCAGTGCTTTAATTGTTGCTTGACTATCCGACATTATGATAATCCTTTGTCTTCTGTATCCTTCATCAATATTGAACTGGGCGCACTTCCTTATGGCGTGGATTTCCGCTTGATACTTGGGGTTTTTCCAAGGCTTTCAGAGTGTTTGGTTCCTGGCTCGAACACTCCTATCCCAGTTCCTTCTATTGCTTTTGAGCCGTCTGTGTACCTGGTAATGGTATATGGTTGCTTAATTCCGTAACGTTTCCGTAACGTTTCATCATACCGTCTTTTGGCATGTCCCAGGTTGTCTGATTTCTAAGATGTGAGGAGGTGGTTTTTCCTTATGATTCCCTCTCTACTTAGTCTGTATCTTGATCTTTCTGCAACGCTTTCCACCACCATAGGTAGAGGGGTGAGATTGAGAATCACTTCCATGGCTGCCCACTTCCATGGGCATGTTCTCATTGCTCCTGTAATGCATATACAGGCTAGTCTTTGAATTTTGGAGAGGTTTTCTCTCGTCGTCAATAGGCTAGTTCTACTACACCAGGCAATGGCTCCATAAGTGATGATTGGTCTCACTATGGCAGTGTACATCCAGCTTAGGATTTTTGGGTTACAACCCCAGCTTCTTCCCGTTGCTTCTTAGTGAACGATCTACTTTAAAAATAGTACCTATTTGAGGCGAAGGAAACGAGATATTACCTAAAAACTGATTTTGTAGAATATTTATAAATGGTTTATAAAACAATTTAGCGTATTCCAAGGTGAAACTCCGAAGCCACTGGACTAATATACCATCGATGCCGTACTCAGCTGGAATATGTACAATTACTCTGGAATAACCTACATGTATTCCATTTAATTCCAGGAGATGTTCGCATTTGGAATTCTATCCCGTCTACCGAAATCCTCAACAATAGATTCGGCTTAATAGTTGAATATTTATTTTACTAATTTGTATGTGGAAGAAATTTTCGTATCAATTTTATTTTTCTCGACGTTTCGGATTTAAATTGTATATAAAAATATGTTTCAGTTAGTTAACGAGGAATACAGAGCTGTAGAGCAAACAACTTTATGTAAATGAGTTTTAGATTTCAATAACATTGCTTTCATTCCTTTAAATTTTTTTTGTTATGGCACAGATTACCCTACAAGGGTAATCTGTGGTTATGGTAAATAACAAATGTAGTGGTTCGTAGAGCAGTCAAAAACGGTTGGAGCTTGGACGAATCATGCGCAGAGTCAACAGGTTCCAACCGTTTTTGACTGCTCTACAAACAGACCTATTATTTAAGGGTAGAAATTTGAAAACAAATCTAGTATCAACCTCCCAGCCAATCCCAGAGCACTTCTGTTTGCTTTATATTGTGAAAATTGTTAAGAACAAACAAAATAAAGATTGTAAAATTAAAAAATTAATCTGATAAAAGCTTCCATGCAAGATTGATTCACTTAGTTTTCAACGAAAATGTAATAGATTCAGTTGTTGTTCTTACAGCTTACAAACTTTATTTAATAAATAATTTTATCTAAAGAAAACATTCTTCTACTCCAAAATGAGATCGAGCTTTTTTCGAAATAACTTTTTACAGTACAGTCTCTGGCCTCTGCTAAGGGCAGTATGTCTGATGTTTAGTTCGTATTCACGGAGATGTACTGTTTCAGACCCTAGCTTTGCTAAGGTGTCTTCCTTTTCATTTCCTACCATACCTTTGTGCCCCGGGAAGGATATTTTATTCACAGAAATCTAGAAGATCTCTTGAGCCTCTTCTTCTACCCTACCTTTCTCCACTATATCTACTTGTACGAAAGCTCGCATTGAAGGATGCCTATTGGTTGACTTCTGCAAAATCTTTGAAATGGGGCATCTTGAGATACTAAAGGCTGGAGCAATCGAGTCCATGAAGATGCCCATGGATAAATTACGGGAAGAGCCCTCACTTACTATACTGATGGGAAACAAACAAACGAAAGATTGAGAATAAGCTTCCTGTGGACCTGGAGGAAAGTTACTTCAAATTTTTTAATGATTTTCACATTATAGCAGTCTCTGGGAGACGGCTTTTAACGTCTGCTTGTAAAATACCGGGATCCTAGTTAATTTCAGGAGTAGAAAATTTCTCTGTAGATGTAGAGATTCCTGTAATTTCGGAATCGCAAATCACGCAAATAATAACCTTACAATTTTTTGAATGCACCCTAATATATATAACTTGGGTGTTCGTTGCTATTTCATTTTTAGTCCCATTCATTATAAACTCAGCTACCAATAGATGGCGTGAGTGAAGGGCAGAAACTAATTTCGCCGCCATCTAGCGGTGCTCTTACGAATCTTCCGTTAATAAAGAATTTCTCTCGTGTGAAAATTATAATGTAAATATTAATAACTGAATTCAAACAACCTTTTTCAACTGGTCTAATTATCTTTAGTACAATATTCATTATAAGCACCGGAAAAGTAAATGTTTGAACTGGGTACAAAAAATAAACAAAGGATAAATGACCATTTTTGCATTCTTGCCGAAGTTTCATTTTATGAAGTACTCGATTAAAGTGCTTCATTGGCAATAGCGGAAGTTGTTATCTATTAAAATAATCTAAATGTATTGACTATAGAGAGGCGTTATTGATTATTCAGTGTTGTATTTTCAATTACTATAATGAGAATTGTAGAACGGGGAGACATCCCTACATATTTTATTCAATTTTTGAAAATTACTACTTCACTTGATATGGATTTATCACTATTTTAAATGAAAATTTTAATTGAAATATTACTCTATCGTACAAATTCTTTTGATTCTCTTATCCCTACTATTTAGAGGAGTTCAGTCTAAGGTCAGTGTGGCCAACAAAAAGGTTTTTTTTTGACAAGAATGATAGTTAAGGTCTACCCTTCAAAATATGAGATTTTTGAATGTTTTTTATCATTACGAACATCTATATTGCTTTATTAGAATTATGAATACACCCTCGAAGCGTATATATCTTGAAATTTAAAATGACTTTTTAGCTGACTACTCAACATATCGGTGGCCAATGATTCTAGGAACTCTTGGCATGTCACCATTTCATTTCTGTTATCTGTCACTAGTTGTGTCAGATGTCAGTGGAAAAAGTAATTAGAGGAATAGAGATACAACTAACTAGAAATGCTACAAAAATCTAATCGAAAATGTAAATACACAATTAAACGAATATCAACAAAAATAAATATAACTGACAAGAGTTTCTAGAATTATTGGCAACCGATATGTTGAGTATTTAGCTAAAAAGTCACTCTAAATTTCAAGATATACGCTTCGGGGGTGTATTCATAATCTTAATAAAGCAATATAGATGTTCGCAATGACAAAAAACATGCAAAAATCTTTCGATTTGAAGGGTAGACCTTAACTGTCATTCTTGTCAGAAAAAACCACTTTTTTGGCCACACTGACCTTAGACTGAACTCCTCTATTCTCTATAGCCAATGGCCAAAGACAAATACTATTGTGATAGCCTGGTTAGGCTTAAGTGGGATAATCCACAATTTTTCCAATGGTTTGTAAGTAATAATGACGGATCTAGACAAGGGCATACAAAACAGATCTGTAACTGTCGTATGGAAGTCTTTGGTAGAAACTTCTGAGACATTCCTAAGGATATGAACTGCTATAAATATTTTAGGCTATTTTGTGATATATATATATATATATATATAAAATCAAAAAAAGATAGTTGAGTCGATATCTAATTTATTCAGTTCGCATCCTGAGACAGCTGTTTCGACCTCTTAGGTCTCATCAGTCAGGCTTTCGAACTGAGTAAACCAAAAATCAACTCGACTCTCATGATCAAAGATCACGGCGATACACCTAAGGCATAGGTGTCGCCATCTACAATACAAAACTGTAAGATGGGTGTGGAAAAGGTATAGGTATTTCAACCACTACGCAAGAGATTTGTCTTGTTGTACATAGATGGCCGACCAGACTTTGCTGGTCTTTCTACCACCAAATCCACTCATGTCTTAATGACAACTGATGATATAAAATCAAAAAAAGATAGTTGAGTCGATATCTAATTTATTCAGTAGAAAGACCAGCAAAGTTTGGTCGGCCATCTATGTACAACAAGACAAATCTCTTGCGTAGTGGTTGAAATACCTATACCTTTTCCACACCCATCTTACAGTTTTATATATATATATATATATATATATCTATTTTATATTTTCCAAATATTGATATGTATGAATATAACTTTGTTTATTTTTTCTATTTAATTGTAAAATTTTTCAAAAATGCATTGAATTAGTGAAACAACGAACACCCGTCCTTTGTCATCCATCGGCCACCAATCAACAAAATCGTCAATATTTAGACAAAATGTATACATTTATTCATTCGAGGTATTACTGCCGTGTGTGTTAACATTTAAATTATTTTTTAACAATGCTGCTTAAATAATAAACTAACCAATTAGAAATAGGATTTTTATGTATATAATTCATTATTGCAAAAATATTATCAAAAATAATTCGTGAAGTAGAAAAAAATTACATTAACATTTTGCGAATTGATTTTTGGAGAGATTTTGCAATAAAAGTTCTAAGAGCGTAGAGGTTTAAGATGAAAATAATGCGATTACGAACAAAATATTTGGTTGGTTTTTACGGAAACAGAACCTAAATCTGGTTTAAAAATAATTTTATTTTTTAATCTTCTTAACAAATTCTACACGTGGACAAGCTAAAAGCCTGCACAAAAACAAAAAATAGTAAATCCACAGTATTTTTTGATAAAAATAGGTAGAGCAGAAAAATCCTTGAAATTTAAAAATGAAAACAGCAATTCATACATTTTTTTTTCGGGCCGAAATGGAAACTCATTTAACCAGTACTCAGACAGTGCTGGACTCATCCCCATGCCTACCAACCAAACCCACCTCAAACTCCCGCCTTGGAATCACTACCCTACTACTACTACTGAATGTGCAGGCGATCCTTGACCTAGCCAGACTAAAGTCAAGGTTCCTGAGGCCACTGGCGGGCCCATTGTGCCATTCCTGCTACCTAGACATCCATGAAGCCGAGCCCTTCAATAAAGGCCACAACCTTTTTCAGTGGATGCCTGCTTGTGTCTCCAGGAGCCATGACAGGGACTCCGAAGATTCGCCTGCGTAATACAGCCCAGTGTGGACACTCTAAGAGAACATGGACTGACGTTTCGTCAGTCATGCCGCAACCCCTACATAGGGAACTTTCCTCTACTCCTAGGTTGTAGAGGTGTTTCCTCATACAGCAGTGCCCTGTTAGGAGTCCTGCTATCTTCCTCAACCTACTCCTTGGTAGTTCCCCAGCGTGTCCATCAGTCCATCCCTTCAGTAGAAGTTTAGATTGTCTTGTACCCTGCAGAGCATTTCAATAAGCGAGGTGCTGGTTCCTCGTCTCCTTGCGTATTGTTTGTTTTGTTAGGCCCGGGCCGCAGAAAGGAGCTGCAGATTTGTGTCCTTGGGTTCCTAGAGTAAATTCCAACCCCTGCTCTGTCACCACAAAGTAGGCGGTAGAACACCCCCTTGCGGACAACCTCTAGCGACGATCACTTTCGCCACATGGTCTTTCCATGTGACCTCTACTGTACGGTTGCACAACATGGCCCCAAGCCAGTGAGTGATCATTGGCTCTATTCCATGATTTGCCGCAGCCCTACACATAGATCCTACAGGGGTGCTGTCAAACGCCCCTTGTATATCCAAGAATGCTCCCAGGGTGACCATGCCATTTTCAAGCGCCTTCTCCACCTGGGTTACCAGTTGGTGCAAGGCACTTTCGGTTGACTTGCCACACCTGAAAGCATGTTGGTTGTTGTGCAAAGGACACCTAAGCCCAGCCTTTTCCTTCATGTACATGTAGTAGTCTGGTCTTTTGAGAGAACTCTCCCAAAATATCTGTTCAATATTTATAGTATTCTGGTATTTACAAGATTTTTATGTTGAAAATTGAGAAAACTTATGACACTATTTGAAGTTGAAAGAATTATTTTATTAAAAAAATTAAGTTGCTCAGTCGATTTCTCGTCCAATTTCACGAATTTTTAGTGTTTTTCATTGTTTTTTTTGTAAATTTTATAACAACATCACCTTCTTTCGAAATTGAAGATTTTCCCAAACATTCATTCCGCGGATTGATGAGCGAAGCTCGAAAATAAGCTCGAGTTGTTTATTAAAAGCCATCCGGTGGGAAACAATATAAATTTAGTTCGATTTTTTTTTATTGCTAATATTGTTGCATATTCCGCTTGTCAAACAAATGAGTTTCCAGTTCACAAACATCGAGAGGTCAACGAACCAGTATAATCGAACGTTGACCTCTAGTACTAGATTAACTATTCTCCTCAACATGGGAATTAAATAAATTTATAATACATAAGTTAAAAGTCAATCAGGAAAATTTAGCATATATATGGATTTCTCCCTAGTCTTTGTATGTAGTTATTTAAAGTTATCCCAAAAAAAGGAACCGACTCTAATTGTATTTCAAAAAATTACGATTTTTGGTCAATACTCGAATTTCTAAAATGTCAAATTGTGCTAGAATTATTTTTATTATCAACAAATAACAAATATTTATCGTAAAATTCGAATTTTCTAGATAATATTGATAAAACCTACAAATTTCCCTTTATTTTTAAGTTGAATTTTGTGAACTTCTTTGCTCTGGAGTGCGAATAGTGTCAAATTATCTAAGAACGGCCGTCGGCCATATCTCAGGAGTGGATTATTCCTGGGATATGGCCGACGACCGTTCTTAGTTGGCCACCCGGTAATAATAGGTGTGGTTCATTATCGCTTTACTACTCTGTATATATCAGAAATCGCTTAAAGTAAATACCTCACGCTCGACGAACTTGAATCCTCAATACAAATCCCTGTCGTCGATATATTCATTATATTGATTCTATTATCGACGATTTAAACACTTTTATAAAAACGTTACATTTTAAAAATCATACACTAAACATAATCTCGTTTAAAAATCATAAAATTGTTAAATCAACTTATCCTAGCACGTCCATAATGCACTGCTTTTGCATGTCGATAATTGGTCGCCTTTTTATTTATCAATTTTACGAAATTTCATCCTGCGTAGTATCAATACTATAGCACAGATTTAGTTTGTCGAATTTGGCCAATTTCAACCAAATTTTTTGCCAAATATTGATGAAAATATGAGGCATTTAAAAGTATATTTCAAGGATTTCGTTCCCGAGCAAACTTTCCGCCTGTCATGTCAAAAATGAGGAGGCACCTCATTTATTTAATAGAGCCACATTTATTTTCAAAAGGCGAAGAAGATATCTGCAAGATACTATACTATATACAACAGTGTTTTAAATTACTTTCTCTTGATACATACTTATTTTGGAGTAACATTTCATGAATGAAATGCCACAGCTTCAAGCGTTTTCGAGCTATTGCGCTAGAGCCGACCTAGTACATCTATTGGCAAATAGTTTACCAATGAAACTTTATAATACTTGAAGCCTTTTCTGAGACGTTTTGAGAAACAATGTCATCATAAAATACTTCCTCAAAACAACTCAGAATTTCATAAAACGTCTCAGAGAACAGTATTTTCGCGCTACTGTGCTAGAAGCAGCATAGTTCAACTACTGATCTAGAAACGACCTAATATATACAGTGCTATTCAAAAGCCCCCTCCCCCCCTCGTATCCTTTGAACGGCTACACTTACATTAATAACATTTGGAGGGTGAAAATAAAGTGTCGTAAATCTACGTATGGTAACAGGTGACGTAATAGTAATAGATGACGTCACCTGTCACCCTGGCCAATAAAAATCTTCAATATTTAAATGTGAAATAATAATTTTGGTATTTATTTAATTTATGCATCAAAATTAGTTTAGGCCCATACAAAATTAATATTGCTATGTAGCCAATGTCAATGCCTTTCAAACGAGATATCACTATATCACCATAAGGTCCTATTTAAAATTATTGGCCAGAGTGGCACTGTGACGTCATCTATTACTATTACGTCACCTGTTACCATTTGTAGAGAAGTTTACAACACTTTATTTTCACCCTCCAAATTTTATTAAAGCTAGTGTAGCCGTTCAAAAGATACGAAGGAGGAGGGGAATTTTGAATAGCACTGTATATACTCGTGAATAGAGACTTCCATTGACTTTTTACGTCTTGACATGCCGCTTATTAAAATTCACTCAGATTTTTATTGAAAGCTACCTTGCCATTAAGAAATAAACATGGTTAAGGTCTTAAAGTGTCACATGGATATAACGAACTAATTGCCCGTTTAGTTCATAAAAAAGTTCGGTTCAACCTCTTCTACATTGAATAGAATTTATTTCTATTTTTACTGCATTTACTACAAGAAAATATAACCATTTATCATGTTACTTTCATTTAAAATGCGATGCAAAAGGATCAGTATTCCATTTTCCTTTGCAAATAAATCAGAATAAAAATCCTGCGGCTCATAATAAAGACTAAAACTAGTTTTCCACTTTTACCAGATTTATTCATGAGGCCAGCTCGATTTTAAAAATTTGTTTGGTCTCTTAACGCATATTATAAAAATCTCGAGTATCAAAAAGGTTCGACAAATTGAATTCATATTATAACCAGGGTTGGTATAAGAGACATAGGTTCGTGCTAGTAATCCCTGTAGATTATGTAACTCCCATGCTGGGCGATGGGACTATAATATTCAATAAAGATGGTGATACTCATCTGCATTCCTGGAGGATTTAACCACAACACAAATTAATGGATTACAGGATAATTAACCAGTGAGATTCTCCTGAAGGATTTGAAACTTCATATTTTCATTAAGTTTGTGCTGAAAGGAATACGGAGATTATGTGTTTTCGTATACCTATTATAATAAAAATGTTATTCTTAT
>CAJUYH010011801.1:0-10673 GCA_910591685.1 Galerucella tenella | reverse complement strand
TATATATATATATATATATATATATATATATATACATACCTCTTCGACTTCTTTTAACCAACGATCTATTCCATCGAATGACCACTTACTGGTTATATCATAAACAAGAAGGATGCCTTGAGCACCTCTAGAATACGACCTGATGATCGTGCAAAATCTACCTTGTCCTGACGTGTCCCATAATTGTAACTTGACTCTTTTCCCGTCAAGTAAAATTGTAGTGGTTTTGTATGCTAAAGTGTATTGAAGAAAAAAATGAAAAATAAAAAATAACAGCAAATAGGCAAACAAACAAACGATTAGATGAGACAGGTATTTAGTTAGATTAATAGCTATGATAATTTTATGAATATATGTAGACATTCTGTGGATATATGTATATATATTTGACGTATTATATATATATATATATATATATATATGTACGTACCACCACAAAACGGAGACTCAGACGATCCGTCGTCGAGGCCGCTGAGTATTTCTTGCTTTCCAACGTCACTGTCGCCGACAAGAAGAAATTTCAAAAGATAGTCATATTGTTTTTCTTGACGAGGTTTCGCGGCAACCTCACCCGCAGCCATAATAATCCAATATCGTAAACCCTACGCATACTGCAAGCTACCCTCTGAGCGAAGCTCGTCCCAATTCTTCTTTTCAGATTATTATTTTCAATTTCAATGCACACCACACAGTCAAGTTAAATTTGAATATTATTTTACTGGCCTTCTTGCCAATTCAAACTTCTTCTTGATTATTATTTCAAACGTCCTTGATGGAGTGCTACAACGTAGACTTTCTCGATATCTGCCCCACGTTTTTACGTATTGAGATCACAACAAAATAACACTGAGAGGGGCTCTCTTCGTTCACCATCACACCACGGCACGATTCTTGCTGTTCATTTTGTCGTGTGTTTCTGATCCGAAAGACTGAAAAAAAAAATCATAGAAAAAAAAATGAAACGACAGTAGTGTCCTCATTTATCTTTCGTACGAACTGACCGCCACTATATACATACAAATATGGCGTTTTAATGGCGTATTGTGTCGCTGTCAGTTTCATTGTATTGTTGATACTGTTTGCAATTACGATCACGAAAATTGAGTGTAAATGTTTATGTATACTTGTATAAATAATAGGAAGAACAATACACTTGACAGATCAGTTGTGTAAAAATAAAACATTTATATTGGACGGAAAAAATAAATATAAATATTCTGGGCATTCTGGGAAAATTTTGTATCAATTCCTTCCTCGAATATAACCTCAATCTGGTACAATTGCACACAATTTTATTATTGTTATGTCTATTAATATTATTACTAGCATTCTCATTATTATTATCATCATCATCATCATCATCATTGTAGTTGTAATTGTTGGTGATATCGAGATATTTTTTTTTGCTTGAATTTATGACAATTACAATTTATTTGTAGGTTAAATAAGTAAAAATGGTTTGCGAAAAATGTGAAAAAAAACTTGGCCGCGTGATAACTCCAGATCCCTGGAAATCTGGTGCTCGGAATACTGTGGAGAGTGGCGGACGAAAAGTTGGAGAAAACAAGGCGTTGTCAGCAAATAAAGCACGATTTAATCCATATACAGCCAAATTTGAGACATGCAAAATATGTAGACAGAAAGTACATCAAGCAGGATCACATTATTGTCAATCGTGTGCGTATAAAAAAGCTATATGTGCTATGTGTGGCAAAAAGCTTATGAGTACAAAAAATTACAGGCAATCTGCCACATGAATTCATATTACAACGAATTATTATTAATCATGAATATTTGTTGATTGCCTTATCATATAACTGATGTATTTGTCATTATCGTATATTCAGTGGAATATTTTTATTTTTTTTTCACCAATTGTATATATAAAGAATAGAAGAAAAAAAATAGTCACAGGTACATTAACACAATGTGAATTGCAATAGGAAATGATATAAGAATGATAAACGATAAAATTTATTTCCTTTGTTATATAAATGATAGTCATCTTACAAAGTAACAATTATTTATCATTTTTTTTTATGATAAAATGTACAATATCATGTTATTTAATAACAATTTTGGATTAAAAAAAAAAACAAACAATATTGCGTATAATATTTTGATTTTGTCACTTAATTGTCGAACACATCAATTAATATTTGTAAATTTTTCTGTATACGTTTAAAATTAAATGTATACACAACAATAGTCCATACGAAATATATTGCTTTCTTCTCTTTTGCGAGGATTTGTCTCCATCTGAATTTCGTACTGTATATCGTATATTAGTATATTTTCGAAAAAAAAAAAAAACAAAAAAAAGATTATTTTTCTAAACCATTTATGCAGTCTGAGTATTATATACAATTCATCAATGGTCAGAAATACATTGAAAATTAACATTGATCCAATAAAAAAATATATTTCTGCGGCATCAACGCTTAAATCATAACAAAAAAAAAAGAAAAAGAAAAAAGGACTTTACAACTATTATATATAGATAACAAAATTATGATTGAAATTAAATCAATCATGACAAAACAATTACATTTCACGTTTGTTAATTGATCGAAAATAAAATAAATTAATACAAGTTGTATGTAAATTTCAGTGGAGTTTTGCAATGCTCATTTGTATAAATGTGTTCACTCTTCATAATAATAATAATAATATCTACGACTATGAAAATGAGCAGTAATATGAAACGAATACTGTTGACTGCGCGACAGACGTTTTGTAAAAAATGGAATTTTCAATTATTGTTTCTTGATATTAATAACCTCAACGGCTATACATACATACACACACACACATCTATATATATATAATATTACTAAAAGCGATTGCCACATCAAACACTATTTTTTTATGGCACGCAACTTCTCTCTACCATGATACATAAGTATATTCACATTCTTCACATTCACATTCAATTATGATAAAAACAAAACAACAAATTACCAAGATAATATCTTTTTGTTTTTTGTTTCATTTATAATGTGTATTCTCGTCACCGGACGCTACAACAATATTAGTTACTGTTTGTGGCTGGCTAGAGCCATTACCCCAAGGATTTTGCTCTCTGTTCTCGCCCAACAAAGTCCAATGATCAATTTTTTTATTCACCTGTTGCCTACTTTCAAGCTTGTCAGGCGACTCAGTTCTACCATTATCCGAAGTTTTGTACTCGGATACATAGACAACCTGTTTATCGTGTGAACTTTCTTTTAACGCTTTGGAAGTGTCACTTCTTCGTGGTGGCACCGGTGGCTTTTTACCACTCGTTGACTTTCCATTCGAGGTCACGGTGACCTCACTCCTCAATGGCTTAGTTTGATCACGATTATTTTCAATTGCATCAATTTCACGAACAATTTCCCTGCTCGGTGATACTTTTATTTCAGTGATATATGTCATTTTTCTTGGCGATTCTTGAATTGGCATTGGTGTATTGGGTAATGGTGGTCTCACATCAATTTCTTTTCGATTATATTCGCCAGATTCACCAACTAAGCCACTGTCCTCACTATTTTCGCCACTTGATACACTAACATTGCTTATATTGTGACGATTTCCAGTTGGTGACAAAAAATTTTTACTGTTTATCGTTACGCTAGAGCCAATGTCATATCCATCATCAATATCCTCGTCATTATTTTTAAATGTGGGACTCAATGTTGTTCTTACACTCGACATATTCTCAATTTGTTTTTCAATATCCTTCAAGTAATTTTCATCGGAGGTCCTACTCTCTCGAATAACTTTTTCAGCATTATCGCTGTCGCCATTCACGGCAACACCATGAAGTTTACAATTCTTTTTGTGATGTTCGCCTTGATCACAATAAGGACAACTAGTAATAACTCTAATTTTTTTCATTGGTTTCTCATTCACCTCCTCCAAACCGTCATAATTCACTGTATTATCTCCATTAATTAATTCATCGAATTCGTTTTTAATTCCATCAATTTTTGTTGACGGTTTCCTGGTATGAACATCGAACGATCTCAATGCTCGTCCGAATGATTCGCTAACTGCTAGTGATGGAGTATTCTCTGTCGACTCTTCATTATCATTTGGTAGAGGTTTTGCCTGTCTAAAATCCAGTTCTACTTCACTCACCGTTGGACTCTTGACAATTTCACCATTATTTACAATTCTTGCCAATGAATTATCCTCATCTGGATTAAACATTCTTTCAGAGTGAATGAAATCTCTGGTGAGTTGTTTACTTAATGGTAAATTATACAATTCAATACTTTCGTCATTTGAATTGGGATTTGGTGAGCTTGAAGACGTCTCATCTTGCAATTTCATCTCCACCGCAGACTTTGATCGCTCTAAAGTCCCGCTATTCCTTTTTCGCGTTTTAGTTTCTGTCTCAAAACTATTATCCAATTCGCTTTTATTCCAAATCGCATCTTCAAGCGTTCCCCACTCGCTTGATTTTTTCAATTTGGTTCTGTCAAATGTACCTATACCATCATGTGTTGTTAGAAGTTCGGAAGACTCTGTGATGTCATCGGGTGGCAATGGAGCTTTTCTTTTTCTCGATCCAGCATCTGCCATGTCTAAACTCTGTGCACGCTCCAATGTCGCTAAACTTTTAGCCTCGTACTTTGACAAATCACCTAAACTCGCAGCCTTTCTGTAAACATCATCGGCATTATCATCATCATCTTCATCATCATCATTATCATCATTATCATCCATATCATCACCAGTCCTACGTGGCACCGGCGTATGATGAATTGTAATATCAGCCGGATTTAATTCAATCGTAGTAAAACTATTTTGCATTTCATTATCAGTGTCGGATTCGGAATTTCGTCTTTCCAATGACGAACGATCATTCAATCGGTGTCGTCGCGCTTCATTGTCATCAGTCACTTCACGAACTTTACCAACATAATCTTTTAATGATTGTGTGTAATCAGCAATTGTTTCTATTTTATTATCAATAATATCTCGTTCATATTTATTTGAAGGCGATGAATTTTCACGTGACGCTGTGTCGCTGTCACTGATTGGTGAAGCCGGTGGCGCTGGTGCTTTTCGTTTATTTTTCTGTGGACTCTTTTTATCTTCCAAATCCGGCGACTCAGGTGTGACGCATTTAGGTGACTTTAAAAGTTCAGCGCTATTTTTGCGATTTCTCCTTGCAGCCATTGCGGCATTATGTACTTCGGCTGGTACCTCTGATGGTATTACAACTTCTTCATTATTTTTTTGTTTAACATCATTCCATCGACTGTCCGTCAAGTCAATTCCATTCTGGGTCATTGACTGTATAGGATTCTCCCGTTGCCGAAGGCGTTCAACAGTCACACGATCATCATTGGCATTCGCCATATCTATTTCAACATCATCCTTGGCAATATTATTCACATGATTTCTCACAACATCCAATTTACGTGAACTGCGTCGCTCTAAATTTGTATTATGCTCATTTTGATTTTCAATTCGGTGAACAGTACCATCAAGTGCCGGTAAAACTTTTATACCAAACCGATAATGATGATTATTTCCCTTTGATTCTTCGTGTTGTCGTTCAAGTGTGTGTGTACCTGGCGTTGATTTAGAGGATTTCAATGTTGAATTTAATGTGGAATAATTTGAACCGAGAGATTCATTGGGATCAGCAATGAATAGCCGTTTGGCTGAGTTTTTATGTGCTCGTGAGAGCTCAGGAATTGATTGGCTTCTATATAGAGGATGGCAAATTCGCGCTGGACTTGGTCCAACGGTTTTTTTCAATAGAGTTGTGGGTCTGGAACCACCGCCACCACTCTCCACTTCAATTTCCACGTCGTATGGTGATGCATAACTGAGTATAGTCAATGCATCCTCGTAGACCATACTTCTAAAGCTAATTTTAACGCTTGCAATCCGATCACCTGAAAAATAAAAAAATATCAATTTAATTTCTATTAATAATTATTCATTTATATTCGCCTAGTTGTTATATACTATAAATCTCTCAGTGAATGTATTTAAATATATATTTATGTTTGTTCGTGTTTCAGCGTTTCACTCCACTTCCACCGTCCGACATGTTCAAATGCCGCTGAAACATGCATTAAACTCTAATGCACATGAATGATTTTTGCGTATGACACCAAGTGATACTGACCTGGATGAATGCGACCGGATTCCGAGGCGGGTCCACGATGAAGCAAATCCTTAACAAATATTCCTTCTCTCATATTACCACAGACATTGAATCCCAGTCCAGTAAAGTCTCGGCTTCTCAAGCTAACTACGCTTACACGCGTGGCATTTGGCTAAATAAATAATAAATATTCTAATAAGACTTGAGGGGAAGGGCTAAATCATAATTGAAATATATTCTATTAGCTATTTGAAACAATATAATTTACCCCGAGACACGAGTCGTCCAATGTTCGTCTTTTGTCAGTTTTAAAGCCTGAACCCAATCCCAGAGAGGACCAAGGTGAGGACCATCTCGTTGGATCCTTCGTCGGTGTTTCGACAGACACCACCGACACTGGTCTTTCGATATTGCGACTGGGTGGCGCAGGTGTTGCATCCTTGAAACATGGATTGTCAAAGGCGTAAGCGTCGTCGACAATCTCCGGATCCGTCACCAACACCAGGTGATTACCTAAAGATGAGAAAAAAAAAAATGAAATTTATTCTCTTTTCTTTTTGTTTGTCTGCAGTAATATATATCGGATAAGTATGTGTATACATATATGTATATTGTCAAAGCAACAGGGCAATACATCATTGCTGTGTCTCGTTTATAATAGTCATTACTTATCACATTATAAATAAACTGCACATGATTCGTCATTGAATTATACGACGTCTGATTGTAGCAATTGACATCTACTGACTCCTGAATAATTACTTCAATATCTTCATATAATAGACGTGACAAGTGCCAGTCTACCTTTCGCAATCGACAAACTAAAATTGTAAACAATTTTTCAAGAAAAAAAAATCTAAGAAAAATAATAAATAAAATATTATTTACAAGATAGGAATGACGAGTCAATTTAGTGTCAAGGTCGATATAACGAAAAAAAAACCAATAATCAGTCAATTGAAACTGATCTACATATAAATATTCAATATCTCTACAGTACCAAGCTGGATTATTTTGTTTATTAATAATTATCATCATCATACAATCACAATGTGTTGTCTGTCCAATCGATTCTACATTGCATTGTCAATTCATCAACTGTAACTACCATATATTGATTGACATTTCATGACGTCATTTTATATAGTTTTTACAAGGCTATATTTGGTCATGAGAATGACAGGAAGGAGACACTATCTACAAAAGGTATACGCGTTACTGCTATATACATTTACATCAGATACATACAATAAATATCTATTTATATAATTATAATAAATCATACTGTAATTTTCAATAGTCTTCACCCTAATGATTATTATTAGTTTCCGTTTTTTTTTTTTCCAAATATATAGGTATTCTTTTTATTCAATATAAAAAGCTCTATATTTTATTGCGTTTCGCTATAATTCATCTAGAAAATAATACGTTACTGGCGAGGATACTGTTCATGTACGTGACATCACTTACGTAATATGCGTGTTTGAGACCCAATCGTGAACATTTGGTATGCGCAATCGATGACTGCATGCCAATGGCGATGTATACATCAAGAAAAAGCAAATAGAGAGATGCAGATGGAGAGGATGATGAAAGAAAAAAAAAAAAAAAAAACAAAGAAAATGCGAGGAAGAATGAAAAGAACCTGAATAATAATGATGTATCGTTGCCAAGGATGGATAGATGGATAGCTGCTTATGCATATATTTATCTATATATATTGAGTAAAGTCGAAAACGAAATTTTGAAATAGTCATTCAATAAAATGCAATATGGATTTTGTATCCATCAACGTGAAATTTTGCAATATTTTTTATTAGCATATGACAATGGTCTATAAGTGAAGTAGATATGCAATATAATTGTTGATGCCCACACATATATACCAAATAAAGTTAGAACTATCATTACATATTAATGAATCATCCACGTGTGTCGTTCACTATTGTTATAGTATGTGCATATACACTTACAAAGTGTAATTACAAATATATATATATATATATATATATACTTTGGAACTATTACATTTTCTTATCTCACTTCCTATAAATTCGTCACAGTTTGCGACGTTCCTTTTGTATGTCCTAGTGCTAGTTTTATTTCGCAGTTAATACCTCTACTTTATACATATTATAAAAATAATAGCTCGGTGAAAATTTATGCCCATTTATTATATATTTTTTTTTTTCAATTATTGTCGGGGCTACTCCACAAATGAACGTGAAAATTGTTGTGACTCATTTTCCAACATTTTTATTTATATATATATATATATATCAATCTTCAGAATCAAAACAATATAAATGATGAAGAGTGTGGATCCACATGGACGCAATGCGAAGGCTACGCCGTTGATGATGACGCCAGTGGGCGCATACCATGAGCGCCAAGGTGAGCTGGCTCATGTTCCCTACCTCTCTTCAACATTTTCTCTACTCTTTTACTCTTTACCCGGGCAATATCTCGCCTCCTTCTTCATCATCGTCTCCACAATATATACACGACGGGCAACTACTTCTCACAAATGCGTTTCTATAAACCTGCGAGAGAGAATCACGCGCGCGCGCCCGCTCATCGTTCCGCACTGCGCATTTAAAAAATTTTCCCGCATCTTTCATGTTGTTATTCATATATATATATATATATATATTCTTCATTATATATTTTTATTACTGTTACAATATATATTCATATATTATTTTTGTTTTTTTTTTTTTTTGTAGGATTTAAAGAATGCAACTGTAAATGAGGGACGTCACTGCATTACAAGATGATATGTCAATATGGATTGGCTAAAATTATTGCAATTCAAAAGTATATAGAATATAATAAAAATTATTTTACTATGTTATTTATATGTTGTAAAAGGATTTAATTTCTGCTGACGCATTTAGTATATGTGTGTGTGTGTGTGTGTGTTAGTGTATGCGGCTGTTTATGGCAAATCGTAACGCGCACGCGGTGTGGACGAGGCCAAACCGCGCGTGTGTATATATTCGTATATTCTTTACACTGCTTTATATATCTATTGATAATATATATATATATATATTTAAAGCGTGTATAATTGGCTATTGCGAAGTGCAATCCTTGCAGATGAACCGAGTCAAGGAATTTTCCTCTGGCTAAACTAAACGCCTGTATCGCTGAAATATTTTATCTAATATGTATAGAAATTGTACGTGTACTTTGATTATCTTAATTGATGGTCTAACGATCTTCGGACAAGTTTACTTTAAACGCTTCACTTTATTTTTCTACTTCAATATATTGCGTGAAGTTTATACGTATAAATATACGCTGATCAACTTCATTTATATATTCATATTTTTCTTTAATTATCAAGTGTATTAAATCGTTTTAACGATGTTGTAAATCTCAGTTGTGACGGCACGCCCTGAGATTTCGAAATGAATTCTCCATAGAATCCAGAGTATATATATATATATATAAAGTACAATGGTTTAACATTAAGAGGGACTAATCGTCACGTATAGGGAGCGCCGCCAGTTAACCCGAGGTATATTTAATACGAGAGTAAGATGAGATATGAAAGAGTGAAAAATAACAAATAGGAAAAAAAAAAAATAGTAGACAACTGTCTATAGACACATACATACATGTATCTGTGTACAAATGTATTTGCTATGAAATGTGATTATGCAGAAATGTGAGGAGTGGTGTTGGTAAAGTGGAAAACATGAAATATAAATGATAATAAATAATAAAAATAGTGAATTATTATAAAGATGGTTTGAATTTAATGTATTTAAATTGGTGATGCATTGTCAATTAGAAACAATGAATATTATACTGATATTCATGGAAAATTTATTGATGGTATATATACTACTAGAGTATATTTATTATAACTACTTTATTTATTTATTATTTTATAGAATGTATAGTAGGTGTTTGTATATATTGAAAAACATTTTCAATTGTTGATATCAATTGTTTACACGGAAGTTTCGAGTGACGTGTCGATATGTATAATGAAATTACAAGAATATAATCAAATTTTTTTTTCCACGAAATATATGTAATAAATATCTGAGTATACAATATGTATATATTGAAATACCAATTTTATCTCTATATATATATATATATATATATAATATTATTTGAAGATGCAATAGACAAGAACGTCATGATGGCGAGAGATAACATGTATATGTTAAAATGATAATTAAAATTTCATTACTCACATGTGAAATAACGATTTTCGTAAAGAAAAAAAAATAATAATAAAAATAAAAATTGTAAACGTCAAGAAGATAAATAGATATTGGAATTTTTTGATAAATTCCATGATAACATTCTTGTATATGTCGCAGTAAAATAGCGAAATTTGTAATTTAATTAAATTCCTGGTTATTTCGACAAATTACAACAGAAAAATTGGAGAAAATTTTTTGTAATATTTTGTCAAATTACTGGGGATTTGAACAAATTACAAAATTCATTATTCACTGCAACATATACATGTATACCAAGATTTTCACCTCATTAAATACACAATATATATATATATATATATATATATATATATATA
>CAJUYH010011800.1:0-10674 GCA_910591685.1 Galerucella tenella | reverse complement strand
AAAAAAACATAAAATGAAAACTACATTTTTCTTCATCTCACATCTGTGAATGAATCGTATGATGATAATACTTACTTCAATTTTTATATTTATCAGCGTTGTTAGGCGACATTAATATCTTAGTCTTTCTTTTCATCTTCAGGGTCTTTGAGTGTATGCCATTGTGCAATCGGCCTACGTGGTGAGGCCAACATATCTGACCAATGACGAAGTTCAGTTCCACTTGCGTTATAGCCTAATACCACTTTTCCAATAGGCTCCGAAGTACCAATTCGATCATAATCTACTACTGTTATCTGAAGATTCACTTTCTAAAATGGTGATTATAATAATATTGATAATAATTGTTTTTTCTTAATATCTATTTTTATTTTCACCTGTATTTGTTCAAACGGTACTTCAAATGTGAATGATTCATTATAATACGGATTAAGGGTACATTTTTTAATACTAGTCTTCTTCTTCTTTAGTCGCTTTCCATTTTGCATCAGAGCTATCTTCACATAGGGATCTGAAAATGTATAAATCTGGTAGCGATGGAGAACTTATTTACATATGTACTTCAATTAATTGTCAAATAAATGTTTTCCTTTCAAAAAAATGTATGGTAATGAGGAGCAATTTGTCCAAATAAATTAAACCCCGTAAATAGAGAGTACACAGTATATATCGCTATTTATTGTTAAAAAAAAGTATTGTGTGTTGCATAAAGGCGTGAGGATGGCGCAAAATAAATGATTTTTCTTCAGTACAAACGTTCTTGAGGGGCATCTACCAAATTCGACCTTGCACAATTATGCTTTGTATATTTTTTTGTTTCCCTACGTCCTCACGTTTAAGTTCACATAACGAAAATTTTATTAGAAATATGAAAGCTCCGCAACATGTAGGTAGCCAAGCGGTCCAAGCGGATTTTGGTTCATGTACTACTCTATAAGCTTCGTCAGTACTGAACTGGGAGACCGCCGAGACCGGCGAGCGTTGTATCAACAATGGAACGGCACGCGACTACCGAAGCAGAGAGACAATGTCAGTCAAAGAAGGATAGAAAAGCGAGAGATGAATTTTTATCCGATATTTTAGTAGTAGCAACCGAATTTCAATAAGGAATTGTACGGTCATAAGTGATTTGAGGATTCTGAGATTTTTATATAGTATTCACAAAGCTTCAAATAAGACTTCTTATCAATTAGTTTTTCTATTTAATCCATATTTAATTCTTTACAAGGGCTCAAACTTTGCTTAATATGTGTAATTACCTCATGATTCGTATTTTTTTCAACAAAAATTTGGTTAGCATTTCAGAGTTTTTATTCGATGAGAACTCTAAGTTCAACATTAATCTACATGATATATTTTTTTCTTAATTTTCAATACATCCATTACCTCAAAATTCTTTGCCAAAAATACTTTGATATTTTGTCAAATCGCTGCCGATAGATTCCCCTTAAGCCGCTTAAAGAAGTTTTCACTTCATAAACATTTTTTGGTCCCAAAAAATCTTTTATAAGTGAATTTTCTCACCTGATAATCCACCAACGTCCATTTTCTTCAAATTTTTAGCTTCCAAAATGACAACAGTGAGTTTTCCAGCAGTCGGGACATATCGTAGTGAAAAGCATATATCACCCAACTTATTTTCCTGTAAAATCATATTATGCAGTGAACTAATGCCAAGAAAACCAATTTAACGTAATTATAATCTTTTTTTACAGAGTAAATAAAAAAATGTGTACAGTGGGGTTCATAAATTTTATTCCTTCATCCACTTATACTTGCGAACGTGAAGTAACAAAAAAAAAAAAACTTGAAACTAAAAGGTGAATATCTCTCATCTGCATCAAACTGATAATACAGTTTCCACAATATTTTAATACTTCAACTTTCATATTGGATTATGATATTTTTGTGAAATTTTAATGGAAAAACGCTTTTTATTAACTGTGCTTCAATTGATAGGCGATTGGAGTACCCCAGGGCTCGGTTCTGGGACCGACGCTTTGGAAGTGTGTGTTTGATGAAGTTTGTGGGATAGCATGTGAAGAGGGATGTGAGATTACGGTGTATGCGGACGATGTCTGTCTGGTATGTACGGCAAAGGGAGAGGTGGAGATAGAAATAAAGGCGAAGAGGATGTGTGGGAAGATTGTGGAGAAGATAAAGCGGTGTGGACTGGAAGTGGCTGAGGATAAGACGGTGGGGCTACTGGTGAAGGAGCGGAGCAAGGCAAGGGAGGTTGGGGTGATGGTGAAGGGAAAGAAAATTCGGATGGAGGAAGCGGTGAAATATCTGGGGGTGTGGTTGGATAGCAAATTATCCTTCAAAACCCATATGTTGAGGGCTGCACAGAAGGCAAAAGTAAGGGCAGCGTGGCTGAAAAGATTGATGGGTAATGTGAAAGGACCGGGATAATTGGTAGGACGGTAGAGCAGAGTATGCTGTATGGCGCGGAAGTGTGGGGTGAGAAAGCAGGGGTGAATGCGAGGGTTAGACCACTCCTGCGGGTGCAGAGAGGAATAATTCTGAGGGTGGTGCAGGCGTACAGGAAAGTGGGTGGACAGGCAGCAGCAGTGCTGTCAGGGTCCTATCTATTGGACTTGATGGCTAGAGCCAGACAGAAACGCTGGAGGGGTGCGGGCAGAGAGGAAGTACAGGAATGGATGGATGAGGAAATGGAGAAAAGGTTGGATGAGTTTGAGGGCGCGCTAAAAGGAGCGATTGGAGCAGGAGAAATTGGGTGGACCGGAAATTTGGAGAGGTGAACTACTTCTTGACGCAGGTGCTCACAGGGCATGGGTCGAGAGTGGGTTACCTCCACAAGATTGGGAAAAGAGAAACTGGAGTGTGCGAGAGATGTGAAGTGGAGGATGATGTGGAACATGTGTTTTGATGTTGGAAGAATGGGGAAGTTTTGAAGAAGTTAGAGAATAAACTGGGAGAGGCGGTGTATTGGGGAAATTTGGTGGATATTATGTTGAGGGGCGAGGAAGAATTAATGGAGATGAGTGGCGTGATTAGGAAAAGAGAAAGACTCGCTATGGCATGAGAGAGGTAGGAGTGATAGAAGGAAGAGGATGGAGGAGAGTGTGTGAGGGACCCGCCGCCCGTCTTGAAGTATGCTAGGGTAGTGATTCCAAGGCGGGAGTAACGGCGAGTTTGAGGTGGGTTTGGTTGGTAGGCATCTCCGTGGGGATGAGTCCAACACTGTCTGGGTACTGGTTAAGGACCCAGTCGAACATGAGTTTCCCATCTCGGCCCGAAAAAAAAATAATAATAATTGATAGGCGTGCAGGAAAATATTAATGCCAGCCCACTGGAAAAAGATGACGGATTCAAACCAAATGAATTCGATTTGTATAACAGAAAACCGGAAGAAATATATTTGTACGAGTGGCACGCAATTTTCACAATTTATTGCAAAATTATGGAGATGTGAAAAATATATTATTAATAAATACACTCTACCCTACCTCTTAGCAATTAATTATATATTTACATATACAGAAATTATTTGATGCCATTCCATTGGCTTTGAATCAGTCATCCTTTTTTAAATAATCAATTGGATTTTGTATGCATCTTATGCTCGACTTCAATGAGCAAACTGCTAAAAGGGTATATGCGAAGATATTTTTGTCTAATAAGATGCTCAATAACTTATTAAAGCTGTTATGGCTACCAATGAATTGATGTTATAATATCACACTTGTTGCTTTGAACACCTTTATTTCCTTCCAAATCTCAACTATGTATGTTATTTGTAAAATAAAAATTTTCTAGTCAATTTTATTTGCGGGAATTCCTGAAATATCGTTAGAAAAAATCCAATCTATAACACCTTTATAAAGTCATATTCCAAATTCACGAAACGCATAAACCGCTAGCTCGTTTGGAAAATGGACGAATTCAAAACTTGTTCTAGAATATCCCTTTTTTCTGCCGAAGTCAGAACAATGTATATTTTACCGTTAAAGCATATAATCCGTTATTTTATGGAATACCTAGTTATTTTATGAAATAACTGATTGTGTCCGTTAAAAGAGTAAAACTCTCTTGTATTTCATGGTTTAACCAGTTATTTCATAGAATACCGATTTGTGCCCGTTAAAGTTTAAAATAATCCACATCATATATATCTCGCACTACAAATTGTGTTCTAATGACATTAATGTTCGGAGAGAAAGTCCTTGTGGAGTTTACCGTCTCTATCCTAGTGCCTGAAGTTGAAAGTGGAAAAGGTGATGCTAAATCTATTTCAGCTATCATCATAAAAATAACCGAAGAAAGATTTTTTCAATTGGGCACAAGAAACGGCCGCATAAAACAATTATTAATTCCCGATCCCAGTTCAGTGTCTGCGAACAAAAATCAATTAAAATCGAAGAAGAACCGGATAGAAATATCGCTCCGGTCGGTTGCTACAGCTCAAAGTTTAGGTACTGGCCAGGGAAGTTCGTGTAAAACCCAGTGTGTGTCTCATTAGTCAATTCATGGAATACCTAGATATTTCATAGAATAACTAGTTGAAAGGTGAAATCGATGACATATTACACACTTTAACGGACACGGTCAGTTATTTCATGAATTAACTGGGTATTCTATGAAATAACTGCATTATATACTTTAACGGTAACCTATACATATTTAAGTAATGCGTTTGAGTAGTTCTACTACTTTTTTAATTTGATGAGGAAAAAATAGCATTGCTTTGTTATTTCGTGTAATGAATTTGAGAAGTCTGCTTTTAAAAATTGTGTATATATAATGTGTGTTGAAATGTGCATTTCAACCACCCAGCTCAAACCAGTATATAGTATCTGAAAAAATGCTAACTAACATAGTATCTACTAAATATTTGAAAGAGATATCTATATATGTAGATGCTACAAACAATAAGGCAATACTTTATAAAATCGTCTTTCAGCAAATATACTTACTTACTCTGTGGAATCTACTCATATCAATTATATAAAAAAAACTATAAAAATTATGAGAATTTCAGAAAAACTGTTGTTAATAATTCGATATTAACATAAAATGAAAGATTAACAGAGATTAACATAGAATGAAGGATGTTATATTTGATTTGAAGCCTTTTGACGTGAAATATTTGTCCAGACTAAACAGGCACCTATCTTGTGATTGACTTGATATAATATGTTAATAAAAAAATTAAGAGATATGATACCACAAATATTTTTGGTATAATAAGCCCTTTGGGGCTATCCTGGATATCTTTTTACCAATTTGAGAGATGATATAAAAAATTGTTACTCAAGAAGACAGCTTAAAGATGGAGAGCTCCCTATATTTATCTGTTCATTGACGACTTCATATTGCGGGTCTCTTAAATGTTTTTCTTATCCTCTGGAAACCTTGATAAAGTTCAAATATGTACTGTGCTTTTGATTCTAACTAATGGTGCTGGCATGCTATATTTTTACACGCAGACCTAGTTTTTTTTGTATACTTTCTTGTAAATATAAATTCAATAACAACATTAAAAATTATGGAAAAAAAACAAGTAGCAGCCAAATGCAATGCCAAAATGGAATTTCATGCATATATGCAAAAGTTTGAGAACAAAGTGAAAGAGTATTTGTAAAGTTAATTTTGTTTTGTTTATGCTAAGAGATAATTATAATGATTAAAAATTATTTCATATCTATAGGTCTGAAACCCATGTTAAAACATGGGGTTTTATTTATGTTGAATAATCAATAAACGGGTATTTTCAAACTTAAACGTATTAGTGGATGTTTTTTTTTTAAATTTGTCGTCTCAATTACGTTTGGGAAAAACGAGATAATGGATTTCACGAAATGATACGTAAAGAAGGAACATCACAAGGACATCACGTTTGTTGTATGGGAGCCCCTTAAATATTTTTTTTCCAGTGTTTGTTGTTATAAACGGCAACAGAAATACATCATCTGTGAAAATTTTAACTGCCTTACTATCACGGTTCATGTGATACAGCCTGGTGACAGACGGACAACGGAGTCTTAGTAATAGGGTTCGTTTTTTACCCTCTGGGTATGGAGCCCTAGAAAATTAGTATATCCCAAATGTGCCAAAATTATTTTGTCAAGAAAAGCGATTAAGCGTAATGTGGTCAATATGTTTCTAAGGAATTGAAAATTAAATTCAAATTACATTAGAGGATATTGGCCTATATGTACTTGGTTAAAAAGTTAGGTTCGTATAAGTGTAACCAAAAATGTTCAGAATAACATGAATATTTTCAAAATTAAAAAGTATACAGGGTTTCCAATTTACAAAAAGGAAGCTATAAACCCAATATTCATGATTTAGATATTTCTACTTGACCGTTCACTTGCAGCACCCTGTATAGTGAAAATTCTCAAAAAATAATATAAAAAAATTTAACTTCACTTGAAATATGTCGCAATATCATAGTGGCCATAATACCGTTTGCAATTCAATTTAAATTTAAATTCGTTTGCGAATCTTTTTATTTTTTCTAACCTCCCACTATTTTCGGTTCGGATAATAATATAATGTTCTTATGTTGTATATATTTCTGATGATAATGATGAAAAAAAATACTTACGTGAATATTGTAATCGTAATTGAAGCGTCATGCATATTTGAGGGCGGCAACACGCACCATAACAGAGCCATAACCAAAAGCAGAGCAGAGAAATTTTTAGGAAAAAGAGAAAAAACAATTTTACGTCAATACAATTTTGTTCACTGCTTTGAGTTTGGTGAGAGAACGTGAGTTTTAAGGCGGAAACACATTATTATTACATCACGTGAGTTCAAGTGAACGCACATCACGTTTTGTTCAAACATCAATTTTTGGGAGGCGTTCAAATGTACGTGAAAAAGGGTCAATTAATTACTGTGATCAAAACCTGTCACAAGCAGGAAATATCAGAAGAATTGAAAACAACTGTTAAGTGTACTAACATCATCAGGTTTATTTATATTTTTTTAAACACCAATTATATTGATTTTATCAAATTCATAGTAACAATATCTAATGGTTATAGATAAATATTTTCGGTAATATTTAGTTGATGCTAAAATTTAAATTATATTATTATAGAAAAGGATGTTTTCTTTATATGTGCATTCATGTGTACTCACGTGAAATAAAATTGACATGTTTCTGCCTTTAGTCTCGATCAACTTTGCTTCTGTCGGTATTTTTATATCTTCCTGATTATTATTTAATGTGTGATTTAGTTGAAATAGATTTTTATTCTCGATGAATTGAAATAATATCATTATTTACTAGTACGCCACAGCTACATATAGCATGGCGTGAAGTTATACAAACATTAGAAATGTCGAGTAATTACCTTATTCAACAAGCATATATCGCAAGTGAATAATAGCCATTATATGACAGTAGAAAACTATATTTATTATTTTGCCTTTCCCCAATTTGCGGAGGGGTTATGAGCTTTCATAGATTATTTTTTTCACCCGTCAAAATCTGACATTTTGGTGGTTTTAACCAATAGCAATACATTATTCTAGCCAATCATTCGGTATTATACTGATAATTCTGCTTCCTCATCGATAATACCTTGTTTACATTGAACCGTCAAAATTTTACTTCAAATTTGTCATTATTGACAACTAAAAGTGCTTCAAAGTTTATTGAAAAATGAACACAAACCGATTCAGTGCCATTATCCAAGAAAATATTGAACATTCAATACAAAATTCCCCTCCACAATTGATGAAAAAAATAATCGTCCCAAATACAACTCGTTCTCCAGATTTTATCACATTTTTTAATTTCATCACTCAAACTTGTTTATTTGAGGCAAAAACATTCAAACAAACCGAATTTAGATAAAATCCCTCGTCCTAACGGACACGTGATTTTGGAACTTTAGTTTTGGAATTTTAGTTCTTTACGTCAGGTTATGTTTGAGCGACCAGGGGTCGCGACGCAAAAGATCTGACCGTTACGTTACGTTACGTTATGTTAAGTTGCTTCGTTATGTGCCTTGCTTGAGTGCGTGTGCTCTCTATTGAGTCTCTTTCTCGTTTACGAAGCAGCGATTCATATGCTTCAGCCGGGAATCGAACCCGGGCCGCCCGCGTGGAAGGCGAGCATTCTACCACTGAGCCACCGATGCTACATATATTGAAATTCTATGCACAGCTGGTATTCGCAGTGCTGGTGATCTACTTGAATTTGTTCGGATACATTTTTACTATTATTTCCATATTTACTTTTCGAAATACAGGGTGTTGAAATTTTGAAAACTTGAATGTTTTAATTCGATAACTTTAAAATGGTTTGATAAATTGATTTGACATTTGGCAGGTTGTTTTTAAATGTAAAAGGGCTTATTTCAATAGAAATAGTAGTTAGTGCAACTAGTGTGGATATAATGGCCATATCGCACGAGGACGAAGTTTGAGCACTCCGCCTACGGCGTCGTGTGCGATATGGACAATCCACACGAGTCGAACAGCATATTTTTTCTACGACTCACTTAAGAAAAAATCTAGAAAATGTAAATTTCTATAAACTGTAATATAACTTCAAATTGAAAACTCAGATGTATTACATAATTTTTGCTTGAAAGTTCCTACCATGTGTCTCTTGAGACGTTCCACCTTTTTATCAATCGGTTTGTTTTAATATTTTTGCCAAATAAACAAGTTTTCGTGGAAAAGGAAAAGTTATCGATAAAATTTGAAGCACTCGTGGTATTACCTTTGATAATTTTTTTAATATTTCTGGCAATAAATTTGAGGATACTATTTATTCTGCTTGCACTGCTTGCAAGCTTGCACTGCCTGCACGACGAATAAACAGCAACGTATTGTATATTGTATGGAACTTCTATAATGAGCCGCGAAGCACTATGAGAATGTCCGCCTGTTATGACGTGACAAATTGTCGAGACAGAGAAGTTTCTTGCTGTCAATCCACTGATTTGCCGTTTTAAACTTAATAAATATATTTTGTTTGCGATCTGAGTGGCTTGGTAACCAGGCTAACGACAATATATTATGACTGCCCAGTGCCCAGCAGTCTCAAGCAAGTTTGGAATGGAACTACATGGAACTGATTGCTTTTAGAGCCGCTCAGCTGTAGAAGTATAATATGGCAATAGTCTTTTTTCTTATGGTTTTAAATGAAACTAACTGTTTTTAAATGACTCCACAATATATTTGTGAAAATGTGTAAATTGCAAGTAAATTGACAATTGTTTCGATATAAATATCATCATCAATTGTCAATTTACTTGCAATTTACACATTTTCACAAATATATTGTGGAGTCATTTAAAAACAGTTAGTTTCATTTAAAACCATATGATGAGTAGATTCCACGAAGTGAGGGTTTATACAGTTAACTCAAGTCTTTTTTCTTTTTTTAAATACGCCAGAGGCCAAGTATACGGCATGAATGTACGCTAAACTTTTTTGCTGTTTAAATTATGTTCCATAGAAGATCTTCTTATCCTAAATAACATCACTGGATCAGAAGGCAATAATGCTCCATTTACTTCTTGCCAAAGTTCGTCACGGGTATTCATGACATTCTTATAAACAGGTTGTTTTATTACACCCCATACACCGGAATCTAGAGGGTTAAATTCTGGGATAAGTGGTGGCTACTGCGACCAATCCAGCGTTCGAAAGAGTTTTTATTGAAATATATTCTGACTTCTTTTTAATATTTTGTTTCAAATTCAAATTCTGTAGCAATTATTCCAACAAATCAATGAAATCTATATACAATAATTAATCAAGGACCACCCTGAAGATAAAAAGATAACTCGTGCTCTAAAATAGCAGTTTTTGTAGCTTTGAACAGGAAAATATCAAATTTCCAACGCAATCGTTGAATAGTAACGATTTTAAATTGAGAAAAACCTATTTCAATCAAAAAACCACACACTTTTTTTGTTATATTGAGTGTAAAATTTGTATTTAAAAAAACGCAAAACTACTGAGATAGTAAATATTTATAAGAAAAATAAGCAAATCTTCTCAAATGATCTACTTATGGTTGAATTCCTCAATAAAAATAACGGTATATTTGCTTTGGTGGTGTAAATGATTGTTTTTATTTCTGTTTCAAATCCATCATCAATTTTATGTAATTGAATATGTTTATTGTTAGCGTGCATATTTTGCTATAAGTAACTGCATAAGATGAAAAAATATTTAAAAAATAACTTCACTTTTTAAAAATGTGAGTTTACGTAAAACTTGCCTAAGATAGCGTAGTGGATTTTGTTTCTTCTGTATTTGTATCAGTACAGAAGTGAATTGGCGTTAAATATGTCATTGATTGTCTACAGGTAAAAGCAATTAAAACTTTTCAAAAATTATACAAAACTGATGATCTTAATATATTCATAAATTTATGATTCAAAGTTAACGAAGATTACAATTCAGGAAAAATTAATTAATCTATTTTCAGTAATTTCAAGGCCATAATAAATACATTATTGGGAAATATGTAAACAATTTTCAAATAAACCACCAAAGAACCAAAAAAATATTAAATTGGCATGCAACAATTCTGGTTGTAACGTTTTTTTTCAATGGAATCTAGAACTTTTTTAACAAACACTTCATCTTTATTTTAAATAATAACCAAAATTGTCACTCACTAATTCGCCAGGCTAAAAAATATTACTCGAAAAAAATTAGTTTTCTAAA
>CAJUYH010011799.1:0-10674 GCA_910591685.1 Galerucella tenella | reverse complement strand
CCTTGAGCACGGGTTCATAACCTAACTTTGCTCTCTATATCGACGTTTGAAGACCCGCTTTTCTTTGTAATATGTTTGTTATAATTTTGTGTTTAAAATAAACTTTTAGAATGCCAAAATACAAGTTTAAGTATACACATATTCAGCTGGGTTATCTACTTTATTTACAGTTTCCAGCAAATATATTGTCATTTTAGTGTGGATTTATGCAGCAGCATTTAACAATTAACATTTATCAATTATAAGTTAAACTACTCATTTCACTATGACTCCATCTATGTAGACAATTAACAATTATCGTTTATCATTTAATAATTACGAAGTTGGCCAATTTTCAACTTTCTCAAATTAAATGTACCGAATTTTCATCTAGTGCGCAACTAGTACGCAGATCCTGAAGTTCACCTCACTTTTTTCATAGAAAAGTGGTTGACTTAGGGTTATGTTGTGTGTTTATTTTCAACACCGAATAGTATCGGTGATTTTCAAACATTCCCTTTTCTTTTCTTTTCCTATTAATAGGCTTGACAGCCCATCTTCTTTTCCTGCCTTTGTTCAATAAGAACATATACCTCCGTCAGCATCATTAATAAAAGAAAAAAAGTCTCATCTTCTTCAATTCTATTATACACCTTCAAAATTGTTCCAATGCACAAATAGACATGAAAATGTAGGGTTATTGTAAATAACTAGAATCTCGGGCTTGTGCGCATGCTTACTATTTTCTCCTAATTTATAATTGGGTCTGCATAAACGATTGCAGTTTCACCAATTGTTAAATGATAAATGTTAATTGTTAAATGCTAATTGATAATTGTTAGATGTTGCTGCGTAAATCCACACTTAGTAATACGTATAATCAATAGATGTTAGTGGTAATAGTATAATACTATTACGACGCCTTACAAAGTCTTTGAAAGTCAAAGAACAAAGACCGTTCACAAGGACAATATCACTAATAGAGCGGTTTTGGCGTATTAGCGCCTCATCAGTATAAGGTAGATATCATACGTCCAGAAGCTCTGATATCTACTCTATACCTACTGATGATTCGCAAATACGCTAAAACCGCTCTATAAATGATATTTGAACAATTGTATCTTCGGTTCGGAATAGTTTCTTGTATTTTTTTGTAAAGTGCATATTTAAAAAGTTATGAATTCTTGAAAGTCGAAAAATCGACTAATGCAAGCTGTCAGTTAATAAACACTTTGGCCAACAGCTAAGATTTCGCCGACGGCTACAATATTTAACCGCGCATTGATTAACCCGCTCTTAATAACTAACTATTCAATACATTTTTTAACACATTTTCCAACTTTTGCAATATATTGTATAAACAAGTTTTGCTTATTACAAATATGAAAAATGCATATCACCGACTGAGAGATTTAATACAATTGGAAATATTCCAAAAGTCGTTTGTTGTATAAAGTAAGATTTCGAGCAATTGTTGTAGCAGATCTTCAACATCACTGTTAACTAATGGAATGCTGATATGCAAACTTCTGAATATATTGACGTTGGCAAAATTCCAGTCGTGTACAAGCTGTGTAGAAAATATAAATTCGCAAAATGGGGATGCCTGAAAGGTATTAAGTTTTGTAGAGTTGAAAGTGTTTTTAGTTTTAAACAAAAATCTACTTACGGATCTCGGTTAATTAATACAGGACGTTAAAGTTGGATACTTCGCTTTTAATCCAGTCAAGGAGGTAAATTTTATTCTAATTAATTCGAAAATAATGGCAGCGACTTAAAGTATATTGAATATTGTTAAGGGGGATGTGGCAAATCCGATAACACATCATTGGAAGTGTGGAACTCAAAAGGGAGTGGGAGGGAGCCACTTAGTGAAGATGCAAAAAGATACCAAAATAAACCAACCTGCCTATTGGAAAAATGGTCGGTTTTTGAAACGAAAAGTTCCCTTTCGCCAGTGCTTCATCGATGATCAAGAAATGTAACAAGAGTGAGATCTTAATCAAAATATCACAATAATGAACCGTTTGAATGTTTTACAAACGTTAACCTTAATCTTTGACTCACAGAAATTTGATTGGTTGATGTTTAGATTACGCGCCAGCGCAACCTATCAATCGGGAGCTCAAAATACTATTGGGGCGTTACTTTCGTAGCGGCAATGTGTCTTACGTCTTTTTCTACTGTCACACTGACAGTTCTTGTCAGGTGTGTACTTTGTTGTTTACGGTCAATTATTATTTATTTGAAGTGAATATTAGTGTTATTGTTGTATTTATTTAAATAATATAAAAATATGCCTAGCCAAACGGAAAAACATCAGCATTCTGAAAGTTCTGAAATATTTTCAGTTAGAAAAAGATGCTGGTAATTATTAATTTCATAGCCTTTTCGAATTTGGCTGAATACGATCCTGATGATTTTATTTATCAAATTTAAGGTTAGCTATATGTCAAAATAGCAAATAAAATAAACGACATGCCGAAAACCCGGATATACGTCACAATTGATGACGCACACCAAGAAGGGTATTATTTCAACTATACTTAAATTCTTATAACGGTCTACAAAACAATTATATGATCCTCATACAACTGAAAAGGGCCCATTTTTATACAACTGTTTGGTTGTATAACATTTCTATTAAAAGTTTATACAACTCTTATAAATATGACTGTTTTATAATCATTTATACAGCTACTATAAAATGATTTAATAGTGTATCATGTAGTCACATCTATGAAATGGGATTGAAGCGGCACTATGAAGGTCTTACAAAATGGTTGTATAGTGCAATATAGTTTTTTATAATGCTGTTATTTCGAGCACAATGGAAACATTCTGTCATCTAGCAGTTTATAAGAGCATTTCATTTTTTAGTGAAGAATATCAGAACCAAATTAAATTTCAACTTGAACGTGCATCATACATTTCATTTGTAGAAATGGGGACTTATCAAAACGACTTGGGCCGCTTGGGCGGACATCGATAGTATATAATTTCATTTGGATGGTTTAATAGCACAAATTTTGATGCGCCGCAAATTTCACTGATAGATTATAGGTATATATTTGGCAAGAAAATGAAGCGCTTCAATTCTGGTTAAGTTTCAAGTAGGAACTTGAAAAAAATAATAAAATAGAATATCCTAAAATACTTTTTTTTATGACTTTAATAGTTTATCACTTCATATTATGGATATTCTTTCACAATATAATAATTCTCTAAATAATGATAAAGTCACATTTTTCAATATAGTTTCATGTTTCCAACTCAATTGCTCATAATGGCGGCGAGAGCGGTACAAGAATAATATTGAGGCACTATACAACTAAAAAGTGTTTTATAATGCAACGCAATTGAATGCTATACAATATTTATTATACACATTATACAGCTTCAATAAGACAAGCTTAAGTAACTATTTTATAATGTTGTAGCTATTAGTTATATAGTATATTATAGAACTCTTATACAATAGGTATAAAAGTCTTATAAAATGATATTTTTGATATTGTATAAACTGGCTTATAAGGTATTATATCATTTTAAAAGAAATGATCGTATAATGCGTTATAGCATATATTGTAAAAGTCACTATAGAATCTTTTAATACAACAATTTTCTTTAAAAAACAAAATTATCGCAACAAAAGGCTTAATAGAAATAAAAAGTCCTTAAAACAACGCTATTCGACTATTATACAACAATTCAGTCCTCTTAGAATTCCATTTTGCTAGTTGGGAAAGCAGGCTTTTTCTTAATTTTTTTGATAACCTTTGGAAAAGTAATGCGAAAAGTACACGCTATGGCACTTTTCCGCACCGAAATGTCAAACAACGCTACCTATGACCTGTTACCTATGACCTGTCAACTTTTTTGACAATTCAACCTAATAGTGAATTTCTTATTAGTGTACAATTTTCAAATTTAAGCCAATAGTGAGTTAACAATTTATTCCATTATTTATTTTAATTAATTTATTATGAAAACATCAACCTATTGAGCATTATTTTAGGAATTATGAACCAAGATCAAAATAATTTATCTTTTGATTTGTCCAATTCGGATATTGAAAATACTCGTCCAGATATTAAATCGAAAAGGCTGCAACCGAAAATTTGTTACCTGAGGTTCAAATGTTAGAATTAATTAAACATTCAACTGATTTTTCTATTTATTTTCATATTGTTAGTTTTTTCTGTTTAAATAAAATAACTATATAAATTACTGTATTTCTTTCATTAATAAATGTGGTTGTAGAAAACATATTGCGTACAACTTGTACGCAAATCTCTTTCCCACTCGCTAGAATTGCGACACTCGCCTTACGGCTCGTGCTACAAACTTCTGCGCTCGTGGGAAAAGTGACGCTTTGCGCACTAGCTGTACAAACTAGGTACTATTTCTGTAATCTACGAAATCTGTGTAGATGTTCCTTTGGCGCCTGTTTTAGTATAACTAAATCGATGATGAGTTGTTCTTCTTCATATTATTATTATTTTTTCTATTATAGAGCGTCGGGTTCAAAGGCCATTGGCTCTGTACGTAGAGAGTCAGGAGGGAAACCCCTTGTTTATTTACTCATAAGAGTAGTGTTGGACTTCATTTACATGACCTTCCAATCAAATACCCCCTGTGTAAATTTGATGATGTTCATAGCAAGACGGTTCTATTAAAACATAAATCGATAATCTTTAGCCGTTTTCAAATAGTTGTGGGACACTCAGTATTTTGAAAAATAGAATTACGTTCTGGATACAGAGTGGTTAACTTACTTACTTATGAATTGAGCTACAAAAACATTCAACTTTATTTACTTTTCCACATAAGAATAACTAATAAAACTACACAGAAGTATTCTACTTATTATCTATCTACTTGCTATCTAAAAATTGTTTTTGAAGCATACCTACAATTGATTGTTCGAAACTGCATTGAATTTTTTTTAAAACAAATTGCTTAATTGCACAATCAACTTGAATACTTGGAATCTTTGTCATATAATCATTCCTGTAATATTATTTTCCCTTATATATAATCTTTTCTGTTTTGTCTTATATCAAATTTCACCAAAAACATATGAATACAGTATTGATATCGATTCTGAATAAAAAATATTATTTCTGGAATAGCTGGTTAACTACTTTCCAAAAAAATTGCTGACGTTTTTTATTATAAAAATTATTCTTACCTGTTTATTCACATGGTCCTTTTTATTTGAGGAATCATCGTCATAAAGTGTCTAGTCACTCTTGGAAAAATCGTCAGTAATCGATAAGATATTAAATATCTCAATGATAATCAATCACCATCACGGTAATAATCACCTTCACAGAATCTGTAAAAAAAATCAATATTTATTTTTTGTACAATATATTATTGCTAACGATAAAAAAATGGAACAATAGAGATGTATGTAATATCTAACGAATGGGGTGTTAAAACAATATCCGGTTTTTAGTATTTTTGTAAAATATATTAGTACTTTGCAAAAATTAATTTGAAATTTTTTAAGCCGAATATTTCAGGAGAAACCTGGAAATTAATCATTCCTAAATTTTTGCATCTTTCACTACAGATACGTCACAAACCTGCATATGAAGTTAGCCACTTTCTGATTATATGTTTCATGAACTAATAGCGCTAATAGCCAGTCAGAAAAAGACCATTCGAATTTGAAGTTTGAAGAACTGTCGAAGTCAATAATATATATTAGTGTTTTGTTGGAGGCTACTAAAAGAAAATATTAACAGAATACAACTAATTACTATTGCAGTGAACATCATTTTAATGTAAGTAGGTAATTATACAGTGCTCTTCAAAAGTCCCCTCCCCCCCTCGTATCTTTTGAACGGCAACACTTACATTAATAAAATTTGGAGGGAGAAAATAAAGTGTTAGTAAACTTCTCTACGAATGGTAACAGATGACGTAATAGTAATAGATGACGTCACAGTGCCACTCTGGCCAATAATTTTAAATAGGACCTTATGGCAAGTGATATCTCGTTTGAAAGGCATTGACATTGGCTACTTAGCCATATTAATTTTGTTTGGGTTTAAACTAATTTTGACGGATAAATTAAATGAATACCAAAATTATTGAAATTATTTTTTTAAATTTAATTAATCAAATATCAACAATGGATTCTATTAAATTGTTCGAAATGTGCTCCGTCTACTTCCTGACAGTAATAAGTACATCCTATTAGTAAACTCTTGTCGTACTCGTTCGAATGGGTCAGCTGAAATTGCATTGCATTCTTCAATAATTCTTTCTTTTAAAACGCCAATGCTATCTGGTGCCAGTATAAACCTTGGATTTCAAGTACCCCCATAGAAAAAAATCTAATGGTGTCAGATCTGGTGACCGAGGTGGCCATTCTATAGGACCTCACCGGCCGATCCATCTACCTCGATATTCTTCATCCCGGTAACGTCTTACTGCACCATAATAATGTGCAGGAGCACCATCTTGTTGAAATGTTATTTCCAGATGGCCGAATTAATCTGGATTATCTTCCAGAATTTCAAGAATTAACGGCTCAATTGCATTTTGTAACATCTCCAGATACACTTCATCGCTTAAATTTGAATTTAGGAAAACAGGACCAACTACGTGGTTACCCAAAATACCTGCCCCAGCATTGACTTTTTCTGGAAATTGGGTATGTTGTTCACGAAAGGTGTGAGGATTTGTGTCACTCCAATACCTTACATTTTGTGTTTTCACATTTCCATTGAGGCAAAAAGTACTTTCGCCACTAAAACAAATTGTTTTCGTGTAATGTGGGCTTTGACTAATTCGAGTCCTCTGTCGGGGTCGTCATCCGAAAGGTGGTGCACCATTTTTAACTTGTATGGATGAAATTTATTTTTAGCCAACACTCTCTGTACTGTACTTTTACTTACTTCACGGATAGACGTAAATTTAGTTGAAGAGGAAGTAGGGTTTACTACCATTTCAGCAACTATATCAATTTTTTTATCATCACTAAATGTTGGTCGACCAGATCGTTTGGCATCTTGAACACTACCTGTTGCTTCAAACTTGTGAAGAAGCTCCCTCAAATAAGTTCTCGAGATAGGGCGATCTAGATTCACCAATTATTAAGATAGCTGCTACTTTGTCGGCTTGAGTACGTACCATTTTGCCAATATAAACTCTTAAACGTCTCGTCAAACAATAATAAAATTAAATATTTAAGCTATTTAGAAAAACTTTGCAAAGCAACAAATACTATTAAATTAAAACCCTCAATTTTTTTGACAACTAACCAGAGGCGGACTGAAAAATCTTCAATATTTAAATGTGAAATAATAATTTTGGTATTTATTTAATTTATCCGTCAAAATTAGTTTAAACCCAAACAAAATTAATATGGCTATGTAGCCAATCAAGAAAACATTGTTGTATTCTGTGTAAAAATTTTAATTTTTCTAAAAATTGCAAAGCGCTTTCGGCTATTAAGCCATCTTCAGTGCGATACCTGCAAGTAAACAATAATAGTTGGAAATATGTAAAATAAGAAATAAGTAAAGAATTACTTACTCTTCAGGTATGTGATACAAAAAACCTAATTAAAGGTCGACAACACATTGACGTCACAAAAATAAAATTTCTTAAAACTACATTTTTTTTTTTTTTGGCTTGGACTCACGTCATTCAGCCAGAAAACTACATTAAATTTAAAATAATCCCCTCATTAGGGGATTAAAAAAAAATTTTTGCACCGAATACAACAATGTTTTCTTTACTTTCTAGTCATGTGTACTCAGCTATAAAGATATTCACCTATGTAGCCAATGGCAATGCCTTTCAAACGAGATATCACTTGCCATATGCTCCTATTTAAAATTATTGGCCAGAGTGGCACTGTGACGTCATCTATTACTATTACGTCACCTGTTACCATTCGTAGAGAAGTTTACAACACTTTATTTTAACCCTCCAAATTTTATTAATGGAAGTGTAGCCGTTCAAAAGATACGAGGGGGGAGGGGACTTTTGAATAGCACTGTATATATTATGTGTGTATTTGCCTGTTAAAGCCCAGTCATTAATCTATTAATTTACGAAAAATATCTAGTTCTAACAAAAATAGAAACAAACTGTAAATAGGTAAACGAAAAGTAATCATTGGGAAAGTCAAATTTATAAAATAATCTAATATCCGTAAAAACAATATAAATCGGAAGTAAATTTAAACTACTAAGTTATTCACGCAAAACAACATAAGCATAACCTATAATTCATCACAATTTTTAAAAAGAATACGACAGAATTGTGGTCCTATGTCAACCTTTATGTAGCTAACTTCTCCTTTAGGGTAATCACGTTACAGCATAAATGGCGAACTGCTTAAATCATCCTAATGACAATAAATAAAAATAATGATTTTATCCACCACTAACAATCAACAATGAGAAAACATAATATTTTCAACACCTCATCATTGGTTGATTGGTTGAATTCCATAAAAAATGTTATATAATGCTGAGAAATAGTCACTAAACATTCCAGTAGTAAAATGATCATACTATTTGGCATTATTTTTTCGTACCAACATGTACAATACGATACTGTGTTACAGTTATCGAATTAACAAATACCTGTTGTGGGTTTTTCTCTTGAATCAATCATGCTGGTGAAAAGTTAGAACGAAATATCTTGGAATGGAGTATAAAAATGGGGATATTCTGTGGTACAATCATATAAAGGTTAGGTGACGTCGTCCGATTCGGTTCGGTTACTGTGAGTGTAGGTCCAATTATTGGATAACGATTAGGTCATAGTCGTTTTTAGTAGGTCAAATGAATTTAAAACCAAAAACAGAAATAGCTTAAATCTCAACTGTGATCAAGGTCGAAAGCAATTTGTAATTCAGCTGTCCTCCAAGTGTAATATTCATACGTTGTGTAGACATTATAGTCTAGAGATAATCCTCAAGATGTGGGTAATCATAATAATTGAGAGATACTAGATGTATACCTACCGTGTGTAAATGAGTTATGGGACACATACAGATTGCGAAAATTCTATTCGCGAGATACGATTCACACAAGTACGACAAAGAAAATACTAGAAAAACTACTTGAAAGAGAAAGAAGAATAATTGTGCACAGTCAGCGATGGGCGTGTGTTCAGTGCCCCCCATTTTTAACCCCCATTTTGCCAAATGTATTTATCTGTATAAGTTTTTCCCAATTTTTTTCGGCAACAATGTTAAATACCAATATAATTGTTAAATCGAAAGCCATGTATAGATTTGATTTATTGCAGATTGTAATTTGTCCAAATTTTTTCTTGAACAATATTATTTTATTCTTATTTGTGTTGATCTCACTTATTTTTCAAAAGTCATATTACCAATCTCGATTTTCTCCCACTAAATACATATCCAGTGCTGAAAGTCAAATGCAAAATAAGTTACTTATTCCTTAGAAAGTACCAAACATTCTAAACTGGCAACGCTGCTTTCTTATCAGATTGGTAGCTGGAACTGAACACACGCCCATCGCTGACTGCGAACAATTATTCTTCTCTCTCAAGTAGTTTTTCTCATATTTTCCTTGTCGTACTTGTGTAAATCTCTCGAATAAACTTTTCGCGATCTGTATGTAACTTTTAATTGGACATATTGATATCATCCAAACTTTGGTGGGGTCAATTTTGAATTTAACCGAGAATATCAAAATTGAAATGGAATACAACATATTAGGATTCTCCAAGTTCAGTACTACGTACAATTTATCCATCAAATGTCTAAATAAGGTCATTGAAATTTTCATTTTTTCAATCTTAGACCGTTGTTGTGTCCTCTAAAGTTACTATAACGTACATAACTCATAAATTATAGTTTCTTGAAATGATCAATTTTCTTAGTTTATTAACGATCGAATTTATAAAGCTTTTTTAATAAAACTCACTTTTTTCAATAAGAACTTATGTACATGGAACACCCAGTATATTAAACAGCTTTTACAAGATCTAATAAAATGATGGACCTAATTAAAGTAAATACGACGATACACTTACTCACGGTATGCTGATTTCTACTCCAAATTGCGTCCGAGCCGCGCAGTTACGTCACGCGGGAACCAGAAATTTACACCCACCTCTCACCAGTCTTTCGATTCATTGTATGTTCATGCAATACAAGGTGTTGTTAGCTTTAATTTCAATTTTGCTTGAGTTGTTTCGTTTATTTGGAATTTTATTACCCACTAATTTACTGTTATTAGTGTTATTTAATACTGTTTTATAATATAAGGCTATTTTTGTTTCGTAACGATTAAGGGAAATTAATAGGGAAATCAGTTTTCAAAACTGCCTGAAAAAACTGGACAAGAATATGTCAAAATTAACAAATTTCAATAAATGATTCTAAATATAAGCTTTTTCTACTCCTATACTATAAATTATTAATTAAATGCCAATTTTCAGTTTCATAATGACACTCATTATAACACTGGTTTTCATTATGAAATTGAAAAATTGACCAATAGAAATCTAGATTTTTAAATAACCAAGTAGACAGACCCAATATTTTTTGTAGAATGTCGAGAAAAGACCAAAATAAATGTCGAGCACCAGACCAAAAATACTTAATGACCAAGGTAAATACATATCTTATTGGAACTTTTTGGAACTTTAGTTCTTTATGCCAGGTTATGTTTGAGCGACCAGGGG
>CAJUYH010011798.1:0-10674 GCA_910591685.1 Galerucella tenella | reverse complement strand
CAATGTAGATTTAACAAAATAAAATTGTTTGATTTCATAACTTACTAAGGATCTACATCAAGTAAAAGCCTCATCTATTCAATTCAAGTTATGAAGATAATATAATTTTTTTATGCGATTTCACTTCTGCACTTTCGTAGCATCAACAAAATTTATGATCACACCCAAGATTTTGTACAACTTTAATAAAATTTTTCTTGAAAACAGAAAGTTTGTAAAAAGTGTGTATCTATTCATTAAAAGAAACAGTCTCATACTCTACTTCTCATCACCTTCAATTACTTCAATTAGAATTAAATATGCATTAACATCAACTACAATCATGGGAGTTGGCATTTAATTAATTATAGTATTTTACAGTCTTTTTGTTAGCTTAAACGACATTTAAATTATAGGACGGAAAGTATTGTTTAGCAGCCTAAGGGCGGAAACTTTTACGCCATGATTTTTGAAGTTTTTCACCATTTGTAATTTGAAGATTCTCATGAATTTTTTAATTAAACTTTGTTGACTGTAAAGGTTTTATCATCTTTTTTCATTTATTCGGTAGGCAAAAAACAGTTGTGTGTCACACATACAGGAAACGCTTTATCAGCATTTAACTATCAGCTGCCCTCCACAGTACATACAAGAATATTAAGTTCGCTCTAAACTCCTCCAAGCGAGATGTCTATCTCACTCGGTGTCCGATGCTAAAAAATTCTGGAATCTGCATAGAGATACTACAAATAGAGGCAACAAGCCAGCTTCTCTATGGGAATCTGAAGCTCCCAATCGAGCGATAGACAGATAACGTGTGTCTTTTGTAGTTTGAAGGCACGAGCGGAGTTGATAGTTTACCGGCTACATAAAAAAGACGACGAGTGAACCTACTATTCTTGTTTATGTTCGATGGTCTCGGACTGCTTCTGTCCTTGTGACACAATGTACGAATATTCTATTTCCTTCTACCTCTATAGAAAGTATACACAATCCTCACTCTTATTTTAACTATAGCTCGTACTGTCTGTCATAACTGGACTATATTGTCAAATCCTTAAAAATGTTTAAAATTTAGAGACATCTTAAAAATAATTTTTTAACGGGCCTCTTGAAATTTTGAGTTAAAATGCTATTCAGCAAGTATACATTTGAGAGCAGTGTTGAAAATTATTTATTTTAAAGGGTTCCAACCATCTCAAAGTAAACCAGCTATTTTCCGAAAAATTTGAATTTACACATCCTTATTTAAAAAACCTTTTTTATTTCCAGAGTACAAAGTACCTATTTTTCGTCGCTTAAAAGTTATTAATAAAAACACATTTTTGGTTAAAATCTTCTTTAATTCGACCTAGCAATTTTTCAAAACCCTTTTTTATCTGAAACTCGTTAGGATACCGTTGATTGTAAATTATTTTTGCTAACACAAGATTTTATTTTTCTGTTTCCGAAAACAAAAAACACAATAAACCAGTACAAGTGAATCCATTTTTGTCTTTGTGGTGAGTAGACATGCTGGTTTTTCGATGTTTATACTTTTGTACCCCATATTTACAGATGGAATCCAATCAGGATTATCCTTATCCAATAATGAAGCAGGTTCTCCTGGAGATTACATTGATATATAGATAAGCAAACGAGCGTCTCGCGACAGTAGGGACATAAAGCAGTTCTAAAAATCATCACTTATCCGTATCTGTATCGCAATGCGCATGTGCAGAAGCGATACGTGGGTTTCGTTACGTTACGTGAAACGGTGAAACGTATCAATCCGTCACACGTACCTAACGTACGTATTGCTTTATCGTGTTTCCTATTCGCGTTTTTCAACGACCGAATAACAAAAGTGATGTTGTGTGCCCAAAAATGCCCAAAAATCATAACCTTATTTTCTATGGTCAAGATAATAGTGTCTCACTATTTTTTAGGTTTAAAATTCAAACACATGTATGAATACGTTTCGAACGCATTGCTTTATATTTCTTTTTGGTTAATCACGTATCTCCGTTACGTTAGGAATTGAGCAACAAGAAAGAATGGGATCCAAATACCATTACCAGACTTGGAAAGAATGCCATTCAATGGTACACAGGCGGCTCAAAAGCAATAGAAGGAACTGGGATAGGAGTGTTCGGGCCAGGAACCAAACACTCTGAAAGCTTGGGAAAAACCCCAAGTATCTTTCAAGCGGAAATCCACGCCATAAGAAAGTGCGCCCAGTTCAATATTGATAACGAATACAGAAGACAAAGGATTATCAACATGTCGGATAGTCAAGCAGCCATTAAGACACTGAGCTCTTGTATAATCAGTTCCAAAATGGTGTGGGAATTCCAGGACACACTGGAATAGAAGGAAATGAAATAGCATCAGATCAACTAGCAAATAGGGGGACTGAAATAACTTTCTGGGGGCCTGAACCCTTTCGCGGAATCAGCCCCAATGTAATATTGGAAGAAATAAGTAAAGCCGAGAAAAAGAGGAGATCTGACCATTGGAAAGATCTAGTAGGGCTTATACAACCAAGGACTCTTCTGGGTGAGTACAACCTGTTGAGATCAAAAGAATGCATAAGTCAGAGTAAAACTGCGCTAAGAGTTAACAGGGATCCTAGCGGGACATTGTCGCCTGAATGGGCACCTGAAAAAGTTCAAAATAGTGGAGGAAAAAGAATGCAGATTTTGTGGAATGGAAGAAGAAACCTCCATCCACATAGTTTCCAACTGCACAGCACTTCAGAATCCTAGAGCACAGCACCTAGGAGATTACTGGATAGGAGAGGAACATTCGCCTAAGTTGAAGCCTGATATCCTAAAATTCCTCCGGGAAATAGGACTAAAGGAACTACTAGTTTCTGAGACTCTCCTCAGAAACTGAGTAGAAGTAAGGGGGCACAATAGATCTTTTAGGTCTCAGTGAATGTCACCCCAAAATAAATACATACATACGTTACGTATACGGATAAGGGTAAATGATCTATTTGAAGAAGATCTATTTGAAGAACTGCTTCATGTCCCTAGTAAGAATTTGGCTGTCACGCACTTGCGTACTTTGATTCGCATGTTTCTATCGTGCTACGTTGCCGGTTCCATTGTCGTACAAATTATTTGATATTTTTTCAAAAACGGGAAGAAACTATACTATGATTCTTGATTTACTCACATTTTTCCTTCCCTTCCTCGAACCGAGTAGTACCCACCAACATTCACAAATATTTGTAGTTAAATTAGAAACAACAAGCAACACCACGAACTGACAATACAACTTAGACAAGTGAAACGTCACAGGATAGAAACATGTGAATTTAAAATCCTCAAAGTGCGCAAGTGCGAGAAAGCCAAATTCATACTGTCGTGAAACATTCGTGATAAGTAAGGTTATAATAATCACAACCATAATGTTCACCTACCTGTAATAAAATGTTCCAAACATTATACTTCGTTCTTCAAGATATTGTCTGAATCTCCACGTTTTAATGCTCTAATCCAACAGGATCTCAGCTCTTTTGATCTTTCTTTTAACGCTGTTGGAATTCTGAATAATTGTAATTGTTCCTTTCTCTTCTATTCGAACATCTAACAACAGAACAAAACGACGGCATTATTCTTAATTTATCCACACAATCTTGACGTCAACCTTCAATGGTCGATTAACTAATACTTGACGTGGGTCAATCATGTTGTTGTTAAACGAAATATTTTGGAATGTAATATACTTCTCAAGTGAGTGATCGAAAGCGATGGTGTATGCTGGCAGAAGCAAACGTGAACCCTGGTGGGCGTGTTCATGTCGCTGTAGTTGTATTTTTGTAGTCACAATTCGATATTTTGAATCGATAACTAAATATCGATACCATAAATGTCAACTGTTTAGAGATATGTAAACAAAGTCAAACTTGCTAAAAATGTAACTCTAAATATTAATAAATAAATTTATATTGGACCAAAACTAAAACTACCGTTCGCCCTAAATGTCTATATTTTCAAATTACATGAATGTATTAATGTCATGAAAAAGAAGGGTTAAGTTTCTATGGAAAGCAACAAAATATGAACTGGATATAGTCCAGTGTTGCCGATGCAAAAATGAAAATTACCCGAACTTACTATTCAAATTATCAGAATTTATCAAAATTACCAAAAGGACACATTGGTTATCTAAATAACCCCAGTCAATATGGAAAATCCCCCAAAACAATAGCCATTTTATACATCCGTTCTACAAAATATTCGAAACTCTATTGGATCCAAATTAGTGAAATTGTCTAAAAATCGGATAATCATCCTCGCATTGACAACACTGATACAGAATGAATAAAATGATGAAATCACTCGGTCATATTATTTCGATTATTTTTAACAATTACTAATGGACAATCGTTAACATTGGCTCTTGATTGGATGCTTACGATGACCTTATTTTAGTTCGCATATTTTCCGGGGCTCATGTTTGGTTCTGACAACTTTGTAGTAGTTATTGGAAAGTAAAGTATATTTCACAATATTTCGTTGACTCGGTTGATACAACAAACTGACTCACGGAGTTAAATGATGAAAAACATTAAAAATATTGCATGTTCTTGTCAAACTGACTTTAAGTGTGGAGTTGAGAAAACCAGTTCCAAAGGCTTTGCTATCAGATGGAGATTAGAAAAAAATATTATGTTGAAAAGGAAAATAAAAATTGAGAGCGCCACTAATTTTATTTCCTAAAAAAATCAACTTTTAGATGCGGTTATCTCCCAAAAAATTACAAAGATGGACTGAAATTACGGTAATAAACGTTTCTGTGAGATGAATAAAACCTCCCCTAGTTTATTTTCCAACTTCCTCAGAACTTCCTCATTCCTCCAGCATCTAAACACATGTCCCACATCATCCTCCACTTCACACCTTTCGCACACTCCAGTCTCTTTTTTCCCAATATTGTGGAGATAACCTACTCTCGACCCATGCCCAGTGAGCACCAAGCAAATGACGTAGGAAACCACAAAATTTAAGCAAGTGACATGTAAGAAAAATAATATATTACTGTTACGCGAGCTGCTGCATTAATGTGCCCAATTAGTGCCCCCAGTGAAATTCCCATATGATACGACTATGACTCCTCCGCCTTATTTTCGAGAATGATCTGGAATACGTAACATCTAAAAAAACCCGGCGCATCCACCAGAACTTCAACTTCGAGAGGTTTCTAGAACTACATACGTGCGAGTATAAATAGGCGACGAGCATCGCAGCGGAGTTAGTTAGTCAGTTAGTGTTGATACTGAAAGAAAGCAATCGCGCCTCGATAAAGTGTTTATTAAGTGACTCTCATATAAATTATAGTTAGTGTATTATATAAATTATTAAATAAGGACTGTACTTGAATATAAACCTGTAAATATAAATTAATTGTAAATATAAATTAGAATAAACGTTACATTACGTAACGTGTGTGGTAAGAAGCAAAAGTTGTGTAATTCCGTGAGTGCGTAAAATGCTTTACAACACGAGTTACGTACTATACTTTACCTACGACCTACTTGTACCTACTTGTATTTATAATCTTATTATTAATAATACTTGAACAACATCAACAATGGATATTTTTAATAATTTTATTGTATAACATTTGATTCCATAATATTAATTATCAGTAGTAATAACCCAAGGACATTGATAATTGTTCGAAAAAATTTTATGATAGATTTCGAAAGCTTGTTGCTTGGAAACAGACCGACGCCGTAGACGGAGGTCTGTTGCCTACAAGCGACAAGCTTGAGAAAGTTGTCATAAAATTTTTGAGCATTTATCAATGTCCGAGGGTTATTCGGATAGAAATTTTTTTATCAATTATAGAATTACAACCAAATCATGACATTCCCAAATACTAAATATTTGAAACTTCAAAATTAAAAGAAATAATAGGTATGTGTCCATAGCAACGTGAAAACAGCCCATGGTCTGTTATCAGTGTAATGTTGACATGATTGGGTGAAATTGTTCATATGATAAAAAATAAGGAAATTTTATTGGTTATTGGAGCTGTCAAAAAATTTTCATAATAATTGCTTATATTAACAGTACAGTTATCAAACACAAATCATTAATCGCTTCCTTTGCTTGTTGAAGCATAAGAAACAACAGTTACATTATTAGAGGTGCTTGGGAAACTTTCATCTCCATCTCTATTACTCTATTACCAATGAAAGAAGCACATTAGAGAACTAACGTCATTATTATTATATAGTTGATAATCAAAAGTCCATTTTTCAATTATAATCAATACATACTCAGCCTTTGTGCTTTTCGTGGCAATATCGAATGTTTTCAAATAGTAAATTTTGAATAAAATGGCGACGTCTATTAACAGTTGCTAAGATATTGCTAGGAAAGCCGTGCGATTTACTTTACAGCTGTGCGTTTTTTTTACCGTGCGTACTGGACATCATTACATTGATGCCGACTGTGTATTATTGACTGATTACAGGGGGGGGTCGTAGGTGAATATACTTACATAACTTAATCAAGCGACATGTAGGAAACCATTAAATTTACGAAGTTTAAGCAAGTGACATGATAAGTAAACAAATGTATAAATCACTTCCCTCAAATGGACTCTTCTCAGGAATTTTTCTTCATCCGGTGTTTATGATTATTTAAAAAAGCTGATTAGGTCAGGAACTAGATTTAATCAGAATATATTGGACCCAGGAACTTTGTTTCGTCCAGAAACTGGATTTATCCAGAAACTATTGGGCCCTTGAACTGGTTCCAAAGGAACTTGGCTCTAACGGACTTTGCTTGCTCTCCCGGAACTGTGCTACAATATCAACATATTTTTTCCACTACTAGCTATGAAGTTGACAATTATTCCGAAGACCATCTGCAACCATTTGCGTTAGCGCAGGAGGTGACATTACAGCAGTAAAGCAGTTAGGGGGATGGAAATCAACCACAGTTGCCGAAGGTTATATAGATGACAACATAACCAATAAAATAAAAATAGGAAATCAGATTTCAAACGAAATTAACAAACATTATGCTAGCTCTAATTACAATGAAAAACCTTGTACTGGCTCTAGTGCCAGTACAAGTCCCATGATTTTCAATCAGACTCAGATGACTGACAAAAGTTATCCCTGGCATGAATTTTAACAATTGTAATGTATTTATTAATAATTGTTATGTAAGTAAATGAACATAAATTTATTGTGTATTAACAACGTTACCATTAATAAAAAATAATGTTCATTTGAAATATATTTTGGATTTTTTTAATAAAAAAGAAATGAAGCTTGTTTGCTTTTATCGGTTTTCAATAAAATATAAAGAAATACTTCTATGGAACACTGTTCAACTTAACAATGACAGGTAGCAGAGGGACGGACAACGAATAGTAATGGTTCGATACCCTCTGGGTAGGGAACTCACCGTTTTCACTCGAATTATATCCCAATATCACTTGAAGTATACATTTGATAATATAAAGTCCGAACAAGTGAACATAAAAAATACATCAAAGATAGGGAGTTCTTTAAGTCAGGTATTTGTAAACATGCTTGGGAAGAGGGGCATAAAATTCAATGGGATTCGACAAAAATAATATTGAAAGAGCCCAATAATAAAAGACGAAAAATCAAAGAAACTGCTTTAATACAACTAAATGCAGATAAATGTGTAGCTAGTATTTCAGCCGAATGTAGTCAAATTTGGTTACCAATGTTAGAAAGAGAAATTTCCAATAATCAATTACCTGCGTTATCAGGATAGCATCATAAGTTTTTATCCAGGTTTTCTTATGATTTATCATTGGAATAGTTGTTAATCGATACACACTTCAATACACAAAATCACCAAACTGAGTTATACATGTTTTGAAAACAAAAATGATTATACACAAAAAAGTAACATTTCCAAAATAAGCTAAAAAAAAGCGCTATCCCAATAAAAACCGTTCCTGTAACGTGCACTTCACTGGATTCCATTTCTAGTTGACTATCATATCGTTAGAATGTCATAAAATAAAATATTTTATTTCACATTTTACCAGAGGTGTGATCTACTATGAATGGACCTTAATAAAATTTGACAACAAAGTTTTGTAGTCTTAAACTTCAAAATATTATTGATTGTCTAGTTGTCATATTTTTTTCGTTGTGTCAGATAGGGACCAAAAATTATTTTATCAATTTTATTGCTAGTTAATCTTAACAACGGTAGCTGGAACGCTACCGAAACGTCGAAATAAAAAATAAAAAACATTATTGTGGTTTGATTCCCAAAAGAATAAGAAAAGAGAATAAGTAATGCCACAAGGAACTTACAGAAGATATTTAAAGCTACTCTAATTCTAGTTCTCACTTTTATATTACCGAACTACCAGGATATCCAAGAGGGAAAATTCTCCTGAAATCCTTTTCATATTGTTTCATTCAGAAGAGGTATAGGGACAGCTAGACAGAAGATTAATATGGCGCCTATATAAATGATAACAATTTATATGCTGTTATTCGGTCTGAGCCTCATACGACGTAAAAGCGAGAAGATAAATTCGCATTAGATCAAGTCCAGAATACAACTAAGGGACGCAGCAAAACAAGCAACAGTATCATTCCCTTGTTTCGAGCCGTTGGTGAAAATGTAACTATTCTAATTTTGTAAACGATTATAAACGAGCTTTGTTGTGAGTTTTGATACAGTGAAAAGCTGTGCATGATAGGAGTGGCTTTTGTAAATAAACTAATTTTTTATCTAAACTATAGTTTGGCAAGTTTATCTGTAGCTACGGGGCGTCGGTAAGAGGGGAGGAAAAACATGGCGTATATCTGTCAAACGTACAAATGGCGTACGGTACCTATTTTACCAAGTAAAACTGAAATTACAAAGGTAACTGACAATAGAAACGCCACTGGATGAATCAATATCAGTCAACTGAGGAAGTGAGAGGGAAGAACACACGCACGCGCTTGCCAATATGAAGTCAGCTGGTCAGGTATTTCGATAAAAATCACCAATTATGTAATTCGGAGGGTGTGGTCATTATGGATTTCGTACAACGCTGCCAGAGCTTGAAGAAGCCCATAACAAATTTGGAAAAGTACTCATCTTTTAATATTCATAAATTGAAAAAATAATGTTAATAGAGAAAATCCAAGGAAACAGGCACAATAAATAATTAACGTTCAATCATATTGTTGATGTGAATAATAAAAAGTTCCTTTACTAATTATTATCACTACATACTTAAACTTTTTCATAGTTAAACGTGGCAATATGAGTGAGAAGAATAATTGTGTGCATTCAGCGACGGACGTGTGCTTAGCTCCAGCTACGAAAAGAGGCTGGGAGTGTGTTCAGTGCCCCCTATTTTAACGGCTGTTACCAAATGTACTTATCTGTAAAAGTTATTCCCAATTTTTGTCGGCAACAATGTTAAATACCAATAATTGTTGAATCGAAAGCAGTGTGAATGTGGATTCTCTCTGTAAAGGACAATGTTGCCGGATGAAAGTGTTGAGTTTTACACAATAGTGCATGAGCCCGAAAAAAAATCAACGATGACGAGACAAAAATATTAATTGTATAAATTAATCTGCGCTTCTGACATCAGCGGTTAAAATAGGGAGGTACTGAACACACGCACAACCTCTTTTGGTTTCAGGAACTAAACACACGCCCAACGCTGACTGCGCACAATTATTCTTCCAAGTAGTTTTTCTCAAATTTTTTTTGACGTACTTGTGTAAATCGTATGTCGCGTATATACTTTTCGCAATCTGTATACTTACAGAAGCATTTTTATGAAGAAAACCCAGCTCCGTACAATGATTGAAATCTGACAATGATATTTCAAGATTTATAGCAAAGATTATAGTTTATTAATAGATGCGTCAAAGTAATGAATCTTCGTGACCCTTGCAAAACCCATACAGGATGAACCATCCAAGTAATATCAAAAAATCAATATATTACATTTATTTTTTTTCTGTTTATGTGTCCGCTTCATATAAGAACGAGTTTAGGGTCTTTTATATTTCCAAGGTATTAAAAATTAAGTTATTACTGTAGTCAGTGGAGTGAGCTGAGAATCTTGATTGAATGTTGGATTGTTGAATATAAAAAGTTAAACCTATATTGAGAAACACATTCTTTAACTCATATTATGGAATTTGACCAATTGTATCTTCGCTTATAGCTGGAGATTATCCTGTAATTTATGAGGAAAGAACTATTTTTTTTCTAAATTTTAAGATCGGCAGCTACAAAAATATGATAGGACAGTGATTAAATTACATACAGGGTGAGGAACTACGTCGTATTGAGACTCTAATCGTGAAACTTAAATGACCATGCTTATTAATATCAAAGATTACAGAATAAATATTTATTCTGTAATCTTTGTTAATATACAAGGTGAAATGTGAATTTTGACTTATTAGAATTCTGTTTGGTTTATATTTTGAAAATGTTAGACTACATACATACTAAGAATACAGTATAAAAATATTCTGTAATCTTTGCTACTAGGTACTATCTAATTAACTGATTCATTGGGTTTTCAAAAATTAGTTCGCTTTGTTCGTATACGGTTTGTAGTACCTTTCATATAATTAAACTGAATGAAAAGTCAGCTATGATTTATGAAATATTCTTATAATTTTGGATATACAGGGTGTTTCAAAAAAAGGTAACACCGTCTCTAGGATAG
>CAJUYH010011797.1:0-10676 GCA_910591685.1 Galerucella tenella | reverse complement strand
GGTTTGTTTTCTATTATGAATAAACTGTGTTGCCTTTCTTTATCAAATTTACTAAAATTTATGTACCTCTATCACTTTTTTTTATTAAAATTAGTACATCCCGTTACCTCTGACCTAAATCGTATATTCTTTAGCATAGCTGCAACTCATTCGTTCAATACAAAATGTACCTTACGGTATACCCTCTTAAAATATATTTTGGTACGTCTATGAAATCTACTTAAATGAATGATTTATTACTCCTCGTACTTTCTGTACAGACTATAACCAGGCAGGCTGACAAAAAATTGTGGAAACAAATTGCTGAGCCATTCAACTCGGTGATTGGAGTGGCTTAAATGACTCACTGGTAAAAAAACCTCGTGTGCAATCTTGTAATATCTCAATATATTCTTGACCTGACATATTCTAGAAATGGCAAGATTTTTAAGAAATGCAGTGGCCAACGAAGGATAAAACATAAAAGGAATGATACGTAGGTACTGGTGGTGGGCCAGCAAAACTGGATCCTCTCATCTTCCTCACCTTTCTGAACTGCTTTTTCTAATACGAAAGAAAAGTAGGTTAAATCTGCTTAGCGACTTTGCTAGCAGGGCAGCTTAATTTCCTTTTTTTTCCTTACAAATCAATTACACAAACAATTAAATTTTACCATTCCGCTTAGAAGACAATAATGCAGATCTCACTATTGCTCTTTAAGAATTCGAAAAATATAACTCTCATGTTTCAGGCAACCCTGCAATACACCAATCTCATAGTGATATTCTCACTAGTCCCTTGTGAATGCGATCTCTGGTGTTCTACTAGAATACAATCGACTCCCGAAATAGCACAAACTAGTGGAGAAAGAAGAATGTTGATTATAATTTGATTCGCTTAATTTATTTGAATCACTAGAATATTTTCATGCATTCCAATTTTACATGCAATAAATACAAAATTATCAAGTTTCAGTTTGTTTCTCGAAAGTTTTCTTCCTATGATCCCGTATTTCCTGGAGCACGTACGACATGGACGGAAAAACTAAAATTTACAAAACCAAATTCATACAAACCTCTTCCCGTCTACCGAGTATTGAATAGAGAAGGAAAAGTGATCAGTAAAGAAGAAGAGCCAGTCTTGGCTGACGAAACTTTAATTAAAATGTATAAAGATATGACGTTTCTTGGTGTAATGGATAAAATTTTATACGAAGCACAAAGACAAGGTAAGATATTTTTGTTAAAAATGTTGCAAAATTCAAACGTGTTATGTTTAGGTCGAATCTCCTTCTACATGACTAACTATGGCGAAGAGGCATCTCATATTGGTAGCGCAGCGGCTCTAAGTTTAGAGGACGTAGTGTACGGACAATATAGAGAAGCCGGAGTTTTACTATGGAGAGGTTTTAGTATACAACAATTTGTTGATCAATGTTATGGAAATAAGGATGATGCCGGAAAAGGGAAATCGATGCCTGTTCACTACGGTTGTAATAACATTAACGTTATTACGATTTCTAGTCCTCTGTGTACGCAGTTACCGCAAGCTGTAGGTTAGTTTTTCATGAAATTTTTATAGTTATTGTAGACAATTTTCATGGGAATTGTTTCCAGGCTCTGCATATGCGTTAAAAGGAAAAAATAGAGTCGTGATTTGTTATTTTGGCGATGGAGCCGCTTCAGAAGGAGACGCACACGCTGCTTTTAATTTCGCGGCTACGTTAGATTGTCCTGTGATACTGTTTTGCAGAAATAACGGCTACGCCATTTCAACACCTGTTGAAGAACAATATAAAGGAGACGGAATAGCAGCTAGAGGGCCTGGTTATGGTATTAACACCATCAGAGTAGACGGCAACGATGTCCTGGCAACTTACAATGCTACTAAAATGGCAAAAGAGTTCGCTTTAAAAGAAAGTAAACCCGTTCTAATCGAAGCAATGACTTACAGGTACTTGTTGATCTAAAAATTTCGTGCAATTCAATGTAAAACAAATGTTTAATTGGATGTCAAAGATAATAGTTTGATGCTATTATAACTATATTATTACTACAAATATGAAAATTCAAAGAGCAGACCGTTCACTAACAAGCAACAACTACTTCTCTGGCTATATACCACAAAGGCCATTCAATTACACTTTTAAGTTGAACCATAGAGTAATAAATAAGAGATATGTTGAACGTGTATTGTTTTTTGGCACAAAGTTACCACTAGCGCCAACCTTGGCTACTGGTACAAACTAGCACTTAAGACGCGTGCTTTTCCAATTTTAAAGCTTTCAGCATACGCATAATATTGTACAATATTGTACAATTGAATCATTTTGCACTTTAATATTTGTTTTTTATTCTTTCAAGTTAAGTCTTCAAAGACTAAAAGAAATAACATTATTGTACTAAATCATTCAGCTGCAAATATTGTATTAGAATAATATTATAGGGAGCTACGGTAGGAGAATAAAAGAACCCTTTGCAGTAGTATATTAAAGTATAAGTGGATATTAAGGTCTTTAAAACACGCGCGATTTTTGGAGCACGACGGCGAAGCCGGAGAGCAAGTGTTTTAAAGACCAGTTATCCACGAATACTTTACGCTATTTTTGGAACTTTAGTTCTTTACGCCAGGTTATGTTTGAGCGACCAGGGGTCGCGACGCGAAAGATCTGACCGTTACGCGTTACGTTACGCTACGTTATGTTACATTGCTTCGTTATGTGCCTTGCTTTTGCGTGCTTGTGCCTCCCTAGTCTCTCTCTCGTTTACGAAGCAGCGATTCATAATAATAAATATGATCCTACCCGGATTCGAACCCGGGCCGCCCGCGTGCAATGCAAGCATTCTAACCACTGAACCACCGATGCAATATTGAAATTCTATGCAAAGCTGGTATTCGCAGTGCTAGTAATCTACTTGAATTTGTTCGGATAAATTTTTACTATTATTTCCATAATTTTTTTTGCGCGATTAAGGGGTCTAGCTACTTTTCGAAATACAGGGTGTTGAAATTTTGCTCAATCGTTCAAGTGCGATATGGACAATCCACACGAGTCGAGCAGCATATTTTTTCTACGACCCACTTAGGAAAAAATCTAGAAAATAAAAATTACTATAAACTGTAATATAACTTCAAATTAAAAATTTAACAATTCAATTTTATGTTTCCACTAATTTTGTGGTAAACCAATGTCCAATTTGTATAATGCTATGTTTCCTTTTTTAAATATACGATGCTGTTATAAGTAGATGTTGCCAGTCGGACTCCCTCATGGAGGGTACCGTACCATTATCTATAATAATGAATATTCTGCTAAATATTTCAAACGTCTACCTGTCGTTATTAATATCAAGCAGAATGATTATTTAAAAATAAAATTAACAATAAAAAAAAATTCCTCGCGGGGAATCGAACCCGGGTCTACCGCGTGAGAGTCTGGTGTGCTTACTACTCAACCACCAAAGAATATGCAAATTGTTTATCTATATCGTCAGATGTATACTTTTGCTTAAAAGGAACTAAAGTTCCTACCGTGTGTCCCGCGACACGTTCTACCTTTTTTTTATTGGTGCACTTTGAAATTATAAATACTGGTCTATAACTACTACAACAACAACAAATCAACAAATGGAAATCATAGATGGAAACGTCAACTAAATGTCAAATGGTTGAATTCGTGACGTATATGATGTACACCTTGCGTTGTCATGGAAATGAGAAAAACATAAACTAATTTGTATTTTGATGGAAGTTCAACCTTATTGAGTTCTGTGAATGTCAATAGTATTAATTTAAATACCATTTCCTAAGATTTGAAAAATGGAAATATTCATATTTCAAACAATACCAACGGCACTTTCCATTTTAATTTATAAATTTGACATTGTTAAATTTCGTTCGAATAAAAGTTTTGGCTTTACAAACTACTCCTGTCAGATCAATAATAAAAAAATTGACATTTAGACATGATTTATACCATAGATTTATACTTCGTTTTTCGAGTTGTTGATGTTGCCACAGCTTTAAGACACGCGCGTGTTTTAAAGTTCGATTTAAACACGCTGAGGCGTGCTATAAATAGGTAAAATGGTTCACCAATAAAAAAAATATAAAATTATTAATTCAACATCTTCCATACAATAAGATATCCAAAATAACATACAATAACAGTCAATGCCTGAATCTGAATTGGGATGGAAGTTTAGAAAGGAAGTGCAAATTTTGTCAATCTAAATGAATCTGTATTTTTAAGGAAGGAAGTGGTCTTCACGCAAATAAGTAACACCTTTTATTTTTAATATGTGAGGTTCATTATTTCAAACCATTTATGACTTCGTTTAATATCTAGATCAGGAAACTTAAAAAAAACTTCTTATTTGTATAATTTTTGTAGTTATTCAATTAACGTACCCATTTAAACAATTTGGCATCTTGAAACACACACCAATATTACAGAGCAAGCATACTAATACAGTGTTCAAGATATTAAAGCACTAAAGCACTTTTTCACATAAGTAATAGGTAAATTACATTAATATAAGTATATCTAGTAGATACATACATATTATTTTGGTTTGGGTCACAAATTTTTGGTAATCCTTCGTTCTTGTCTGCAAAAAAACGATAAAATGACAAATAATCTTTCCATTACTAAAGCCCAACCTCAAACGGTTAGGGTTAAAAATCTACTTTTTCAACTTACCTATGATAAGTGATAATAAATGCTGTGATAATAGTAGGTACCAATGATGAAGATAATTAATTTCTTTGCAGAAAGGCCAATGATAAGATTAATTAAAAATAAATTCACAAATGACAACAACTAACCTCAAATTAAAATAATACTAAAAATGTGAGTTTTGTGTAGAGGGAGGCGGGGTTTTTTAGTTCAGTTAGTTGCTGTAAGGCGCCGTGCGCTACAGGCTGCGCACAAACTTTGTGCCAGTTTCTTCCATATGTCACAGATTATAAAGAGAACAGATACGAATCTCGGTAAAACATCAAACGATTTTCAGCTCCGTCGTCAATGACCTTGGACCTTTAAAGGCCTGGTTTCGCACATGCGATGAATGCATGCGTCCGACGCTTGCAGCCGCTGCATGCGTTCATCGCAGGGACTGCTCATATGGTACCACGTGCTTGTGGTTTTACTAGTGCATCGATATCTAGCGCCTGCGTCTAAATGCAACGTCAAAACGCAACGACTGCTTCGAAGACCAGTCAGACGGCGAGAACGCAGGCGATTGTGCATTTACGAGCCGTCAACATGAGTGGTGAAAAATGGAGCCGGGATGACGAGATGTTATTAATTGAATTAGTATCCTTTCACAAATGCCTTTATGATGCCTCAAGTGAAAAATATAAAGATCTAATTGTCAAAAATAATATCTGGAAACAGATAGCCAAAAAAATGGAGGGAAAAAGTGGTAAGTTTTTTGGGGTTTACTTTGAATTAACAACGGAATGATCGCTTCATCATCTTCTTCTTCAAATAGAAGGGCTAACACAAACTCCATTATGATTTCACGAACTGAACTGCGGAGTTCTGACTGTTACATCTAGACGCAGAAGCAAAACCACTCAAACGCATGCGATAGACGCTTCAGCGGCTGCAAGCGTCGGACGCATGGATTCATCGCACGTGCGAAACCAGGCCTTAACTCGGTATGGCCGCGATGTTGCCAGTTTAAAATATTTTCTGAATTTCTTACCAAATTGCAGTGTTGACTCGGAGACAATAACAATTTCTAGTGACGGATCTAGTTTTTTTGGAAGTTTCCACTAAATCTTTAAAACTGTGCCATGAATTAAAACAATTATCATAATCGAATATATATTTATGTATTTATTAAATACCTATATGTACATTCCTATCGTGAACTTTTTGAGCTGGACATGAAACGTTTTTGTAAAAATTTACTTTATATGCAGCCAATTAATTTAACCTTCGCGCAGCGGCCGTACCAGCTACCAATTCTCTAAAATTACCTTGAATTACCAAATCTTGGGATCATAAATACAACAAGAAATCAAAGATTTTTTTTAAAACTTCGCGTTTGTCATTAACTATATGGTTATGATTTTCTATTTCGCGTGTACGAGCGGAGTCGATCACATTAACAATATTTTGTCTCAATACTATATATTATGTTCCTGGGATTTTTCATCTCTGTCTAGACCGCGAGATAAATTTTTTAAATCTTTATAACTTTATAATTGTCAGTGATAAATGATCGATTTTGATACTTACCTGTTAACACTAATCCCTTCAAATCCGGTAGGGGCCGTTTATTTTTTAAAAACCTTTTTTTTATTATGTTAATCCACTAAATGGATTTTCTATAAACTCAGCAACTAAATCACTAGCACAAGAACTCATTTTAAATTTAAATAATTTTCCAAATAGAATAATTATTCTAACCTTACTTCACGTGGCGTCACTTAATTATTCCCGCTAATCATATAAAACAAAACAAACCCGCGAACCCACGCTCGTATTCGTGGTTCGTACTTCGTATATCATCGTAATTACGAAAGGCTAGCCCACAGAGAGAGTTGCCATTTTCGCGTTTTTGGCGGTATTAGCAATTGGGCTGGTAGAAAAAATGGCAACTGTGTTGAGTAACACTTGTTTCCAGAGAGATGCTTGTGGAATCTAGCCTCAGAGCACTGTTGTCAGATTCTAAAATAAGTAGTGAAAACGGGGAATTGATTGAGAAATTAAAAAAATTTGGATAAACGGGAAATAAAATGAAGAATAATCAACAGAATATTTCTGGTGCTATTTGCTAGATAAATTGTTGAGGATGCTGAGACTCCTTAGCCTCCTTCGAGGAGCCGCCACTGATTCCTATGATTTGTTATACCTAAATAGTCATTAAGTACTCTTGGGAGATTAATTAATAAATACATTTTTAGATAACACAAATAATTACAAAGATTAACCAAATTTTAAAGTACAAATAATTATTGATTTATTTATCATCAAAGGGAATACAATATACACATATGCAAGGAAGAGTTTTGATAATAATTTGTAGCACCAAAGTTAATATCAAAAACTTTAAAATTTCTTGTATCATAGGCCGGGATATTAAATTAAATACTCTCATCCCTTGGAAATCGAAAGAACTTTATTTTTCGTTCCGAATAAAATTTATTTGGACAGTCTCTGTATGTTTATCCATTTTATAAGAATAATAATTTATACCACTATATTTTTTTAGTTAATATCACCACAACGCACAATCGATTAGTCAAATAACACAATTAATATCGCCGATTGAACACCTTCAAACAATGAAGCAAACAAAAATGGCGTTAAAGTTGAAATAATACCCTTTTTGGTGTGCGTCATCGATTGTTAATCTCCTTCTATCACATTACGTAGGAAGAAATGGAAAAAAAGGCAGGTCTGTGATTAATCCTAATAAAAATATCACAATAATGAACCGTTTGAATGTTTTACAAATGTTAACCCTAATCTTTGACTTACAAAAATGTGATTGGTTGATGTTTAGATTACGTGCCAGAACAACCTATCAATCGCGAGGTTGAAATACTATGAAGGCGTATTATTTCAACTATATGAATTTTGAGAACAGATTACAAGTGATTTTGAGCATGTTTTGACGTTTTGATTATGTTAGGTTAGCCGTCACCGTTATTGTACATGGTTGCCAAGGATGTGGTTTGTGAAAAAAGTATATATTTATGGTATGATTTTTATACATTATAATCTTTTTAATTGTATAATTCTTTTAATGTTAATAAAATTGATTTAAAACAAGTAATTATCGAATATCTGTATAATTATTACACTTAAAAAAATGCTTATAAAATATTTGACCTACGATCGTAAGTTGAAGGAAATATTATGCAAATTGACAACCTTGTTGACAAATTTCGCGAAGCAGCCCGAACGGAGTCGATATAAGACGATGGGCATTTAAATGGGTATGTCCACCCAACTCTCTCTCTTTTTACTGTTCTATGTCAAGCTTTCGTATCTGTTCTCTTTATAATCTGTGCATATGTCTTAAAACCTCTCTTATTTATTACTCTATGAGTTAAACGTAGTTGTTATAACCCACCTGGTTTGTAATTAGTAGGGATAATATCACTTGTAGACCGGTTTAGGCGATTTGCGCATCATCAGTATAAGGTAGATATCATCCGTCCAAAAACTCTAAAAGCATAATTCTGGACTGGAGACACATCAATACATTATCCTCGATAAACGAAACGTTAAGAATGCGATAATAGTGCCATCTCCACATCTAACCACAAACCAAAAATCTATATTGACAAAAAACTTATTGCTTTGCAGACTATATGTGCGAAGCTGCCACTTTTCTATTCGGCTTTTACTTAGGTTGAATATATTGTTGATTATCACTGTGTTTTTACCAGGAGTTCAACTCCTCGGTCCCTATGTCACTTTTATTTTTGTTAGTGTATGTTTCTATTTCATTCCATTTAACTGAATGTTGTATGGTTGGTTGTCATTTTGGCCCACATGTTATCACTTATCTTTAAAAAAAGCGTCTTTGTGATTACGTCCGTTATTCTGGATGATGGATGGTGATCCCTTCGTGCCACTTATTGCCATTTCATTCCAGCCCTTATGCAGCTATCCTGGCTTTCTCCTTGACATGCAGAGCTAGAGGCGGAATATTTAGTATGACTTTCATTTCAATTTATATTTCCTGCAATAAATTTGGTGCAAAAAAGCTGTAATGAAGATTCGTTTTAGACACTTTAACTTCAAATTGCTTGCAGACAAATAAAAAAAGTTTTAGTTGCGCTTGGAACCAACTTATACATACGTTTGATAAATTTTTGACATCAATATTGTAGAGTAGGTGATCATTCCACTTCAGACGACAGTAGCGCGTATAGATCGTCCGATGAAATAAAATATTGGTCCGATAACGATTATCCAACGCAAAAATTGAGAAATTATTTAATTTCCAAGAAGTTATGGGATGAGACGAAAGAAAAATTATGGTTGGAAGATTCCAAACGTGAAGTTATGAAAGCTTTTAAAGCCGGAGAGGAGAAACATAAACAAAGTTGGGAAGTTATGTTCGACGATGTGTACAAAGATATACCGCACCATATAAGGTAAGATCAATAAATAGTTCCTATATATTATGTCTTCACTAACGATATAACGTTCTCTTATCAATGTATTTAGTTGTTCTGGTTGGTGATCTATGTAATATGCTGTTCTTTGCATAGAACATTACTCAAGCTCGAGTGTACTCCTGCTCAGCTTATTATAGGTACAGCGTTGCTGAAAAGTCTCGCACCAAGGGATTATCTTTGAAACGGATAATGCGAAAGTTATGAAATTCTAGAACGATGAATGAGACTCTATTCTGCATATTTTAGAGCAAATGTCAAATGTTTTTGACGTCAGCGTTTAGCGTACGGCCGCCATCTTGAGTTTTTTTAAACGACAACCTAGGTCGTGTGACCCATCACAAAATAGCTTATTTTTTTCTCTTTCCAAAAATAATCCCAATGTATAACTTGGCTTGGATAATATGATAGAAATTTAACAAAAATATTAAAATTATAATTTTAATCAAAACTGCGTGTTAATTTATAAACTAAACAATTATTTAAGTTGCAAATACTTCATTACAATAAGTGCTCAAAATGCTGGCCATTTGTTTGTTGACAATGATACAATCTATCTTCGAAGCTACGAATAGAATCGTTGATAATTTGTGGAGTAATTCCTTGCATTTCGAAACGTAGCGATCCTTTAAATCGTTTAAGTTAGTTGGTCTGTTTACATAAACGCGGTCTTTCAGGTAGCCCCAGAGAAAAAAATCGAGTGGTATCAAGTCGGGTGATCTTGTCGGCCACTCAATTGCACCTCTTCGACCAATCCATCTCTGAGGTAAAATTGTATTTAAATATTGCCTAACGTCTCTTTGATAATGTGGAGGTGCGCCATCTTGTTGAAAGTATACGTTCATATTAGGAAATAATCAATTTGGAGTGAGTCAAGATATTTAGCAACGGTCAGCGTACCTTCAATAAAAAAAGGACCGATCAAACGGTTTTTCACCAAACCCGCCCACACATTTACTTTTTGTGGACGCTGTGTATGAACCTCCTCCATCCAGTGCGGATTACAATCTGACCAGTACCGACCATAGATAATATAACGTACCGACAATTATGTCTGTTAACAGAACCGTTCAAGCAAAATGTGGCTTCATCACTGAATACCAAAAAGTCTAAGAAATTGTTTTGCATCCTTATTTTCTCTGTAACTATTTCAGAAAATTGTAATCGCCTATCAAAATCATCCTCGCCCAATTGTTCAAGATTTTGAACTTTATAAGGATGAAACTTATTTTTATGCAGAATAGTTTGTAGAGACTGTCTAGAAATACCGTGATTTCTTGCCAATATACTTGTAGATGTTTTAGGGTTTTTTTGAACATTTAAAGTTTTACCTTCATTAGTTGCACTTTTCGGTTTACCAGACCTAGGAATATCTTTTACACTACCAGTTTCAGAAAATTTATTTACTAATCTCGTCACTGTAGATCTACTGATAAGAGTGCATTCAGGATTTAAATCGTTAAAAAGATGAGTTACTTCTTCATGGGTACGTTTGCGATCACCATATCCAACTAACATTAAGATTTGGACGCGTTGTTTTTCTGATAAAT
>CAJUYH010011796.1:10777-21239 GCA_910591685.1 Galerucella tenella | reverse complement strand
TATTTGAAGGTAAGCACGCTCTTTATTTTGATGGTATTTTTTCATTTTGAATATACACTGTGGGCCGATATAAAGGAGTACATTTTTCAATTGAAAATATTTTTTTTGTTTTTTGGGCGATTTAATTTCTTTTCGCAGGGCTAATAACCTAACATGTCCTTAACATGACTGTACATTTGGAAGGAAAAATAATGTACAGTGTCGGACTTATAAGAAAAATTATGTAACAGTGCATTTGAGCTCGTTGCAAATGAAAACTGTTTTATTAGTGGTTTTATGAAAAAAGTTATTCTTGATATAATGTTTTGCATGGTCCAAAAGTTGAAATGCAACCATCAGATATCAATTTTTTTTTGCAGTACACGAGGTTTGTCAAAAAATTTGAATTTTGTGCAAGAGTAAAGTATCTTTAGAGAGAGAAGTATACTTTATTGACACTAAAACACCAACAGGCCATCGACCGAGGTCTTTCAGCCAATTTACAAAATATATTGTAATACAAATTTTCTTCGAAAATTCCCCAAATTGAATAATCAACCGGATTTACTTCTGGGCTTTTAGGTGGCCACATTCATACTATTTTTATCCAAGTTTTAAAGTTACTAAACTGTTTTCATAACTGTGTTATTTGTTATGTTATTTAATAAAAAAATGGTATTTCGCGAATCCGGTAATTTCGGAAAATTTCCTTTTCACTGAAGGGGCATTCCACGCCAACTCAGCAGTCGATCCCACGTCACCTTCTCAGATTGGGCCCAAAATTGGTACATCGATTTGTACTATCGAAAATAGCATATTCCTAAATTTTTAGGTCTCTACCGTTAATAGGGAACGTGAGCAAAAATTTCTGAAAGCTTGGACAAAAAATAAATATATGAGCGTATGGAGGATTTTTTTTTGGACACAAATCGAAGACAATGATTTTTACTTATCCCAACGTACAACCTTCGACTATATAAATTTCTCCGAAACCGTTGGACATAAAAAATTGAGACCCCAAAATGGATCGCATAAAAGTTTTTCGGCTGCCAAAAAAAATTACGCCCCCCCCCACCACGCCCGCCAGTTCAGAGTTCTAGGGACCCGGCGGTACAAGCTTTTTTATTATTTGAGCTATCGAAATGAAACAAAAACCAGTCGATTCGTAAAAATCGTACGAGTCTATAGATAGCATAAAAAGGGGGGGTCAACCTGAAAAAATATACAGATTTGGTCAAAAATAAATAGGAGTCGAAAAAAAATTATTTTGAGTTGCCCACCTAAAGGGGGGTATTGAACTCTTTGTCCAAAAATTCCCCCCCCCCTCCCAAATTTTTTTTTTGTGGTTCAAGACCCGCCAGGATATCAACTCGGAAAGAAAATATTTTGGGAATCCTCCTCATTTGGGGCGCCTATAATGCAAAATTTTTTTTTTGACAATTGACCCCCCCCCCAAAATCGCCCCAAGTATGACCTCGAATTGATAGTGGAAGCTTCGTATGGTGTTTTTAGCTGCATTAGTGAAATTTTTGACCTAACCTCAAAATTTGGCGCCACTTGTGGCGCCCTCTATATTGAAATTTAATTTTTTCTAATAATGGATTCCGATAGAGTCGAACATGGAAATTTTCATGGGCATAATGAAAATATTTCAATTTTTTTTCAAGGTTTTTCGACTTTTTTTCGAAATTTTTATAATGACCCCCCCATGTTTTATATAGTCAATAGAAAGGTCTTGAGGAGTTCTTCAAAAAAGGATTCGGCTATTTTCTCCATATTTTCATAAATAAAAAAGTAGCCGAAAAAGCATATTAGTACAATTTTTGCTAAAACAATTTTCATTTGCAACGAGCTGAAATGCACTGTTATATATTTTTTTTATAAATCCGACCCTGTTCATTATTTTTTCTTCCAAATTTACCGTCATGTTGAGGACATGTTAGGCTATTAGCCCTGCAAAAAGAAAATAAATCGCCCAAAAAACAAAAAAGATATTTTCAATTAAAAAATGCACTCCTTTATTTCGGCCCACAGTGTAGATAGGATTAGACATTGTTTTAAAGAGTAATGGTAAAGGTAACAGGGATAAAAATAAATTCGGTAAAATACGACAAAAGTCAGTTTTTAAAGAGAAAAATAATAAAAAAAACGACCAAAGACATGATAAAATATTTAGATAAAGGAAATTTGGTCTTCAGAAAGAGTTTCAAGCCCAAATATTTAAAAAAAATCAAAAATAAAAAACCCCTTTTCTCAGTAATTTGTTTTATAACCACGCCGCTGTAATTAAACCTAATCTACGGAAAAACTGTTTGTTTACGTGTTGATACTTATTTTTATTTAAAAAGTTGCACGCATATTCTCGCGCAGGTGTATGGTTAGGTGCGAAAAGTTTCAACACAATATTTGCTGATAATTTACAAGCAGTGGTTATTATTATTATTATACGTGAAATTAGTGTCGCGTGCGGAGATGTTAAAATTAAATTTCTGTTTTACTATTATTCATAGAAATTATATTGGCTTTTCGTGTTTATTTTAATTATTTATATTGAACGTGATACTTGTTTTTTTGAACTGCCAATTATGATTCACGTCGTCAAGTTGCGGAATAAAAAATTTGATGATGTTAATCGACAAGTCTCAATTTCCTGTCGTTGTGGTAAGTTTTGGTATATTTTTAAATTGTTTGATGATATTTATAAATTTAAATTTATTATATTATCTACGTAGATATTTATTTGAAGTGAACAGTGATTTAAAATGTGTTAAAACTGTGAAAAAAAAAACCATCAATATTTTGTTACATACAAGGTGAATAAGTTGAATTTTGATTTTTGATAATCAATAATTTCAATCAAAATAAATTGGTATTTTTTTTTGAAGTGTAATAAATTTAAGAAAACTATTGATATAATGTTATATACAGGATGAGTAGATAAAATTATAATTTTCTAAATTGGAACACAATAATTTCAATTAAAATGTTTGACATTCACTTGGGATTTAATATTATTAATTAGTTATAAATAACCAAATATTTTTTGAAGTTTTTCGCTTTTTCTTGATATCAATTTACAGAAAAATATTGAAAATGTGAAGGAGCCATCAATAATATTTTTCAGATACCGAGTGATCAGTGAAATGTGTGATATCAAAAACTTGAGAACTAATTTATTTTAATATCTCTTAAGGTCCACATTATGCCGCGATTTACCGTTGGCCATGCCATGCTTAACAAAAATTATTATTTATTTTCAAGTTTTTCGTAAATCTTAATACAGGGAGAACTATTTTCACAGAAATAGATTTTGTCTCAGAGTATGAATATATACAAGATCTCAATTCATTTGACAATTAAAATTTTTGTAAGCCTAATGTGCTATGCTGATTTTAACTAATATTTTATTAGATACAGTGATTAGTGAAATTTTTTTCTAAAATGCTCAAAAGTAAATCATTTTTTCGAAAAAAAATTTCTTTCATTGTCTTTTCAGTAGTAATACCCCTAGGGTCTTGATAATACCGAGATAATTTTGTCATAGAGAATGATGAAAGCGTGTTGCTTGATAATAGCCCAAGGCCGCAGGCCGAGGGCTATTACTTGAGCAAAACGCTTGAAGGATTCTCTACGACAAAATTTTGAGTATTTATCAAGACCCGAGGAGTATTCGATAAGATAATTTTTTACTTTGTAGATATCAAAAAATTGATTGAATCTGACGCTTAATACTTTTCAATACAAACTTTATTAGTTTTAATCAAAAATTATTCATTTTTATTTAAAACTACAGTTTAGAAAAGTACAATTGGTGAATTAATTGAATCGTTAGATGCAATACCAAATCTTTCCGACATTTTTTATCCAGTTGTCAGTTTGACGTTTAATTAATTTTTAATAAAACATAAACACCAAACTGAAAACACCACATGTAGGGTATTATCAAAGGTAATACCACGAGTGCTTCAAATTTTATCGATAATTTTTTCTTTTCCACGAAAACTTGTTTATTTGGCAAAAATATGAAAACAAACCTATTGATAAAATCACGAGTCCGTTAGGACGAGGCATTTTATCTAAATTCGGTTTGTTTGAATGTTTTTGCCTCAAATAAACAAGTTGCAAGTGATGAAAATAAAAAATTATGTGATTATTTTTTTCACATGTCAAAATCTGACATTTTGGTGGTTTTAACCAATAGCAATACATTATTCTAGCCAATCATTCGGTATTATACTGATAATTCTGCTTCCTCATCGATAAAACCTTGTTTACATCGAAACGTCAAAATTTTATTTTGAATTTGTCATTATTGACAACTAAAAGTGCTTCGAAGTTTATTGAAAAATGAACACAAACCGATTGAGTGCCATCACCCAAGAGAATATTAAACATTCAGGTAATACAAAATTTTAAATTTATGAAAAAAATAATCTTCCCAAATACAACTCGCTCTTCAAATTTTATCACATAATTTTTTATTTTCATCACTCAAACTTGTTTATTTGAGGCAAAAACATTCAAACAAACCGAATTTAGATAAAATCCCTCGTCCTAACGGACTCGTGATTTTATCAATCGGTTTGTTTTCATATTCTTGCCAAATAAACAAGTTTTCGTGAAAAAGAGAAAATTATCGATAAAATTTGAAGCACTCGTGGTATTACCTTTGATAAAATTTGAAGAGCGAGTGGTATTTGGGGAGATTATTTTTTTCAACAATTTAAAATTTTGTATTACCTGAATGTTCAATATTCTCTTGGGTGATGGCACTGAACGGGTTTGTGTTCATTTTTCAATAAACTTCGAAGCACTTTTAGTTGTCAATAATGACAAATGTAAAGTAAAATTTTGACGTTTCAATGTAAACAAGGTTTTATCGATGAGGAAGCAGAATTATCAGTATAATACCGAATGATTGGCTAGAATAATGTATTGCTATTGGTTAAAACCACCAAAATGTCAGATTTTGACAAGTGAAAAAAATAATCACCATTGTTTATAGGTCGGTCTATTCCTCGTACATGTTTAATAACATCATTAATATTATGTTATATACAGGATGAGTATATGAAATTTTATTTTTTGAAATTGGAAAAAATTAATTTCAATAAAATGTTTGATAGTCACTTGGAATTTAATATTTTTAAATAGTTATACAGAACCAAATATTTTTTGAAGTTTTTCGTATTTTCTTGATACAGAGTGATCGATTTACGGAGAAATATTGAAAATACGAAGGAACCATCAATAATATTTTTCAAATACCGAGTGATCAGTGAAATGTGATCTTATTTAATTCATTTTAATATTTCCATTATGCCGCGGTTTTCCGTTGGCCATGCCATGCATAACAAAAACTATTATTTCCTCTCAAGTTTTTCGTAAATCTTGATACAGGGTGATCTATTTTCACAGAAATAAATTTTGTCTCAGAGTATCAAATTATCAAAATATATACAGGACCTTAATTCATTTAACAATCAAAATTTTTGTATGCCTAATGTGCGATGCTATTTCAACTAATACTTTTTTCGATACAGAGTGATTAGTGAAATTTTTTTCTAAAATGCTCAAAAGTAAGTAATTTTTTCGTAAATAATTTTTTTTTATTGTCTTTTCACTATTGTTCATAGATCGGCCCATCCTTATACATGTTTATATCTCCAAATTAGGATTTTTTAAACATTTTCTAATTTCCTTACTACAGTGTGTTCGATTTATTTTGTCCTTTATTCTGAAAATATCCACTATAGCAATTTTATCAGAACCAATCATATGATTTAAAAAAAAATTTCCATTCAAATTCTTCACTGTATTAAACTATACTTTTATTTATTTTTCCTTATACATATACAGAATGTCTCAAACTAGCACTTTTTATTTTACTGAACCCGTTTCTAAGTATAAAATTGAACAGCAAGTTTTTTATGGAAAGGAATGTTTTGTCCTTGAATCCTCTTTATTAAGCCTATCCTGTATCAACGTAAAGTAAATCTCATTTGTTTAACAAGCTTTTAAAAGCATAAAGAGTGAAACAAAAACAAACAGCGCACGAGTGTCCTTAGAATTATCCTTTCTAATGTAAGCAGTACAATGAAAAGTATTTTTCATTTTATTCAGTGTGCGACAACTGAAGCATCTTTCATTGCCATAAAGTCTCTTCATGTGTAAATATCCGTTGAAGCAAAAAATTTCATATTACACAGCAAAAAATAGGGGGTGGGTGGGTTTCAGTTAATTTAAGTCGATGTTTATTTTGTCGAAGAAAAAAAAAGTAATTTGGGTTAATATTGGAACGAGGAGGATTTTTATTCTGTTAACGAGATAAAACGTATAGTCCAGTTGGGTTAGCATTAAAGGTGAATGTAAGAGTAGTAGGCGAGATTTTTTATGGAATCCCTCAAAATTATCATGGTTAATTATAATCGATTGCCTCCACCGGTTTTTTTAGGCTGTGCTAATTGCAGAATAACAGTTTATAGCCAAAACAGATCAGAATGAGAAAATTCCCATCCCTGCAGCTACAGCGGATGAATAAATAGAAAAAAATTTGAAAAAACAGCAGTTTTTCAGACGCATATACGAATGCAATTTATGAAGCAATGTGAATCATCATTTGTCTCATAATACGTTATTTTTTCACGAACTGAAAGCAACAAACGCGGGTTCGATATCTTATTTAGTTATCTAATTGTTAATAAACATTGAGTAAAAGAAATAGACATTGTTAGAATAAAGACATATGCCACCAAAAATTGTTTAAACTTACAATAATGTTTTTACACATACTAGAAGGTTACAACTATCATATGCAGTGATTTAATCTATAATTTTTTCGGTTTAACTGACACAGACGTTAGTTTAAAAAAGTAGTTAAAAATTTACCTTAGTAACAATTAAGATATCTGTGCGGTTTTTCATTTTAATTGGAATCTGGAAAAGGACTTGGGAAAACACAACTTTTGGCGTTTTAAACGTTCAATTCGGACCATTCAATCTCGAGTTATTGAATCCCAAACTTGATCAACGGTTCTCGGTAAACTATCAACAAGCTAACGAAAAAGAAAATACCGGCATGCAAGTACGATTCACCTCTAGCCACATATTATAATCTGCTATACTCAGCCATGCCCTCCCCTCGGAATCACAGCGCCGAGAGCCTTTTCCGCGCACATACTCTCTTCTAAGTGATTTAATTGTTGATAAGTTATGAAAAGTAGGTGTGTTGAAAAATATCTGGGAAGTATGCAGAAAAACCTGCATTACAGTATTTTTTTCCGTTATATTGTTGTTCGTTTGCCTGAAATCGTTGATCAAGTTTGGGATTCAATAACTCGGGATTAAATGGTCCGAATTGAACGCCAAAAGTTGTGTTTTCCCACTTAAAGGATTTTCCAGATTCCAATTGAAATAAAAAACCGCACAGATATCTTAATTTTTTATCTTATTTTTTGGGAATCAAACCACAATAATGTTTTTTATTTTTTTATCTCGACGTTTCGGTAGCGTTCCAGCTATCTTTGTCAAGATTAACTAATAATAAAATAATTTTTGGTCCCTATCTGACACAACGAAAAAAATATGACAACTAGACAATCAATAATATTTTGAAGTTTAAGGCTACAAAACTTTGTTGTCAAATTTTATTAAGGTCCATTCATAGAAGATCACATCTCTGGTAAAATGTGAAATAAAATATTTCATTTTATGACATTCCAAAGATATGATATCTTCTGTAAGTTCCTTGTGGCATTACTTATTCTTTTTTCTCTTATTCTTTTGGGAATCAAACCACAATGATGTTTTCTATTTTTTATTTCGACGTTTCGGTAGCGTTCCAGCTACCGTTGTCAAGATTAACTAGTAATAAAATTAATAAAATAATTTTTGGTCCCTATCTGACACAACGAAAAAATATGACAACTAGCCAATCAATAATATTTTGAAGTTTAAGACTACAAAACTTTGTTGTCAAATTTTATTAAGGTCCATTTATAGTAGAATAGTAAAGTGTTGCTGTGTTGCTGTGTTGCTAAGTCTCGGCTTGCGCCTCGACTTAGCAATCTTCACAGTCGTCCAGGAATGTTAAGCTTTTCCTACCCGGTAAACAATGTACTATTGTTATACAAAATTTTAATAATTCTATTATTGCTGCTACGCTCAATTTGGTCCTTTCTGTAAGGGTCTGATCTATTTCTAATTTTGATTTGACAAGTTCCATTGTTTTCTGTACCGGTACATTTGTGAAGAGACTAACTACATCAAAACTGACCAAATAATGGCTTTTGTTGAACTTTAAATCTGATAGTTATTCTAAAAATTTTTTGATGTATGAATCTGTCTGTCCTGCGAGGGGCTCAATGATTTTTAATATATAATTTGATAGTTTGCTGCATGGGGAATTATTATTATTAACAATTTCTTTTACTTAATGTCTATTAACAATTAAATTACTCAGCAACTAAATAAGATATCGAAACCGCGTTTATTGCATTCAGTTCGTGAATAAATAACGAATTATAAGACAAATAATGATTTACATTGCTTCATAAATTGCATTAGTATTTTGCCTCTGAAAAACAGCTGTTTTTTCAATTTTTTTTCTACTCATTCATCCGCTGTGGCTGTAGGGATGGGAATTTTCACATTCTGAACCACGGAATTTTATAGCAAATTTCACGTTCTATAACTTTGTTCCCATAAATACGCACGATAAATTCAATACTTTTCGAGTAAAATTAGAAAACATGTCGAAAAACAGACCCATTTTTTGTTGTTTTGGCTATAAACTGTTATTCTGCAATTAGCACAGCCTAAAAACCGGTGGAGGCAACGGATTATCATTAACCATGATATTTTCAAAGGATTCCTTAAAAATCTCGCCCACTGCTTTCACATCCATGTATTGATAGTTTTTGTGCTAACCCGACTGGACTCATTATTAAAATTAGGATCCTGTTCATTTGAATAATTGAACGTTTTATCCAAAAATATATATTTTCAACAAATTAACAGTATCTCAATTAATGAAGGGATATGATTGATAAAAATTAGTAAGTATAGCTATTATATGCGAGTAGAATACTATATCTTTGCTACAGCTTTCCAATTCCTTAATTTTTTTGGAGTGTCAAACTAAATATTTTGGTCGTTTTGTTTTTGTATGGCAAATTTTTAATTAGATAATTCATAAAAGATATATGCACACCTTTCTGATCAAAAATATATCTGTGATTGACTTTAGAAAGAGTATAATATAAAGTAACTTTGTAATTTTAACCGTTTAACCGGCAAAAATATTAAAAAAAAAATTAAAATAAAACACCGACATATAATCTTCTTCTTTTACGAAACTTTCAATGTTTTTTTTCCGTTAATTGTCGTTTTCCCGCCGGTAACCATAGCAACGCGAGGTCGATTTGCGCAGACCTTTTCCAAAACCTTCCGATCGCTTTCCCAGATGATCTCACCGCACACAGTACACTCATTTCCAAATCGTAACACGAACATATCGCGTCGGTTAGCGTTTTTCATTTCCTCGATAAACCATTTTGATATATTATGATATTAACGTGAGTTTTAAGTTGACTGTTTTTTACGTTTTACGTTGTAAACATGAGAAAAATACCTTGACGTTAAGTGATATGTAAAGTGTGGAAAACTGCCGCTCTCTCTCTTCGGGATTTTCTTTTAGAGTGAGTACCTACCTACTTTATATACGTCTTTTTAAGCTCCTTGTTCTATCATGCTCGAGTGTCATATACATAAGGCGACACAGAAAAAGAGTGAGATATGTTTTTAAAGAATTTTCACTTTCTAATTATTTGATTTTTTGATACTTGATATATAGAAGCTCTTATACATTTTTATCTAGCAGAAAGTTTATTAAAACGTTCAGATTAACTAAAGAATTAGCTAGAGAGCTAATCATCATCCTAGAACCCTTAATAGAACAAGGGAATCGTGCAAGTGCATCATCTCTTGAAAATTTTCCAGATAAAAGAGGCTCATTTTCTTTTTCTTGTATTAAATTTATTAATGTTCGTTTTTGGTTTTGGGCGCAATAATTTTTTTTGGTTTCACTTTCCATGTTTATCTTGTTATTCTTGTTCTACATTCGAGTAAGTACGTTGTACATTCTAACAAATAACCAAATCATATAACTACTGCTTTCATTTATTTATTTTACAACTGTACAAGAGAAATTACATGGAACACGATATAATATCGAAATTTCGGTGTTTCCAGCTCATGTTATTCGACAAAATTTATCTCATGCGACTTAGATGTCGAACCCATTTAAGAATGCCAGATGCCAATGTTGTGCGACAATTTCTATCGACATATTATGTCGAATACGACAAATGTCATTCGACATTCGAGAATAGACTCCCAGATCGCCGTATTTGCTGCTTTGTATTGCACAAAATTAAAAAAAGTATTCATTGAGACTGGAGCAGTGACCTAACGTATAAAAATT